>JAQIYI010001175.1:0-13067 GCA_034700265.1 Polyzonium germanicum
AGTTAAATAGACCTATAATACAAATTAATAAATATAATAATAAACAAATAATATAAATATATATAGAAATAAATATATGCCTAAATAAATAATAAATTATAATTGTTAGGCCTAAACATTTCCTAAAATTAATTACATGTAGTAGGCTTTTTTGTCAACCCTGATTGAATTCAACAAAGTTGAAGGCAATTAGCCTAGTTGGGAGAACACGGTTTAGAACATCTGCACGTCCTCAGCTTACGCTTTAGCCTGTCAATATGTTTCAATATCAAAATAAGCTCATTATTTATTCAGCCATTCAGTCAAATTTTTCTTCAAGCAACATTTTGTCTTATCTCCATTTCCGGCCTAATCAATTTAGGATTCATTACGTATTTCAGCGCTATCACACCATCCGTTAGGCGGAAATCTGATAGCCATCGTCAACATCGTCTACATCATTTCGGCCAACGTTCAAACATAGTCGATAACGCACTAAAGATCGAATTTCGATATAATTGATCCTTCAAGTTTCAGATAAATGTAAGAAACAATCTTTAACCTTTGTAATATGTAGGTCCTACGTTCATATTTAGAAAGATTAAAAAAAAATCATTTTAGATTATAAACGTATAAGCTTACCTGAAAGATTGCATACGTCACGGCAGTCAGCGGCCTGTGATTGGAGCATTCGGAAATTCTGAAGACATCGATACCCCAGACGTTAATATCGTCCAGAAGCTGAAAGAGGTAAAAAACAAAAATGTTCAATTGTCTGAACGTGTCCAATTGAACACGTGATCACTGATTCACTGATGTGATCACAAATTTTCCCAAGTCTTCCAATGTAATAATTCGATATGCTTATGAATTATGATGAAATAAGATAACCCTCTTCTACGATCGCCTCCAATGCCTCAATGCAGACAGCAACGGCGTAGACAGGATATGATTTCGGAAGGGATTGTAAGAAAAATTGTAAGAGTCGAACAACCCTTAAGAGTTATGACCCTATCTCGACCCCAGTTTTGCAAGAATTTTATCGAATTTAATTAGGTCCATAATCTTTATCCATTGTTGCAAGCGAGCAAGACCTTTATTTTCAGCAAATTATGACAATTTTCACACTCTTTGGGCTCTTTACGGCCATGGACGGTAGGTCTAACGGTTTTTAAAAGAATTCGCAACGAAATCAAGGCATAAATAATTAAATAATATAAATAAAAATAAAAGAGAAGACACATGCTAATCCTAATAGGCCTACTGTTAATGCTTGACACATAACCTTTTTGTTATTTTATTTGCTGCAAAGTGCTATACGATTGTGCATGAAGCATAATCTCAAGTGATATTCTCAAGTAATTGCATGACGTAATTTTTTTTTTTTTACATTTCTAGGCCTAATAGGCTTGTGCGTGGATGCCTTTTGTTATCGTTTTACGCACGCAACTTAAGACATTTAATTAACTCGCGACTTCATTTTCATTGCATAAAATTGCGTTGGCGACCTTCGTTGTCAGAAAAAGGTGCTATTTTACATTTAAAGGCCTTAATTTAATATGCCTGCTATCTTTAGGGAATTTTCATGTCAAATTGATATTCGTCGATATTGTGAAAGCTAGCTCAAAATTACATGTTTTCATTCACCCCTGCTGCGTGCTAGAAATTACGAGCCGTATAATAATTATGAGTTTAACTTTAATCATTATTATTTTTTGTGAGACCATTAATTTTTTTTTATTATTTCCCTTCCAGAACAGGCTCAAATTATTTTAGGAACAAGGAGAGAAAGCAATTAAATCGCGAATTAAACAGAAATCAATGGAGCATTATATACATTGTAGGCCTAGGCCTATATATGTTTTTTTTTCTTGTGAAACTCATGCTGCAATTTAATTCAAATTGATTTGTCCATATTGAAATCGCTGCTAGGATGCACTAGTCACGAATTGCTAGCAGGTCGAATCTACAGTATCCGACACCGACATGGCAACAACGAGAATAACCCAATTAACGAACACCAAACTACCCTAATCTAGTAGGGCAGCTGGGCCATTTGCGAACGTTTAGCTCATGTAACGATTTTTATATCACTCGACTATCCCCTTTCGGATTAAGAGAATAGACCTCGAAATTGAATTTTAATTTTGCTCTTAAAAGTGCGACTTAATTCTAGTCACGTAGCGCCCTTAAGACGGTCAAATAGAAAATTAACCCTATATAATAAGGACGAAAGACGAATTCCGTGAATATCATTAAATCAAGATATTCGTGCGACGTGGCCATGAGATATATTCGACTATTATGTGAAAAGATTAAATATTTGCTATAAAGGTTCTCAAAATTGGCCTACTTTAAAGATAGAACTTTGCAGAAACAGTTGTCACGATATAGGCATATGCGTGCCGTACCGGTAGGCCTACTTAAAAACCAAATAATAACCTGCGGGCTATTTAAAAGTACATGTGCAATGTGCATAGGCCACAAATTCCAATTTACAACGTATAATCAACAATGATTTTTTTTGTTTTGTTTAGGCCTAAATGTGTTATTAAATTTGTTATTGGCTGAAATCCGGAGAAAATCGATTATGCGCAGAAACCGGAAATTGCATGCACTATCCCAAGAAAGTCTTTCAGCAGCTAAAAACATATTTATGTCTAGACGCAATGCAGGTCTACTGAAGGGCCTACGGCCGGCCTGAAGGCCACAAATAGAAATAAAACCGAATCAAATTGGACTACCTCAACTGTTCAATCCAAATACATGTAGGAGCCTAAGAACCATATGTAGGCCTAAGATATATATTTTTTTTTGGATCTATAAAATTCATTATTAAGAGGCCGCCATTGACACCAAAAATAAGTAATAAAAGCGCTCATAAAACAATTATTAGCGAGAATAAGCTCTAAGCTAGGAATTGTCTTTCTTTATTTCTTAAGAATTGATGGCCAAGATTAAATGTCGCGAATATGTACATGCAGCACCGCTCATTATGACGTACTGTTAGTGGATGTAGTTGGACGCTTGGACAATGGGACATATTTAGGCATACAGTCCCTGAAATAATAAAAACGCTATCTGGAAAAATAGAAAAATATTGTTGTTGCAGGTCACAGATTTTATGGGGAGACAAATAAAAAATCGCTCATCAGAAATAAAGGCGATCAAAAAAACATCTTTTTCAAAGAAATGTGTTGATCGTAAAATCTGCACATGTAAGCCTATAAAAAATGTTGGCCCTAATTTGTTACAAGTTTGACGTCATCAGTTGTCGCGGGTTGACGCACATAGGCCAAAATACGCCCTATTTGGAGCGAACTAGACGTAAAGAACTCTTCGAGGCAATCGACTTCTTAGAATAATAATTAATTAAAACATCAGTGTGTCGATATTTTCCGATAGATTTAGAATTTCTTCAAAAAAATTAACCCGTTCGCGACATTTTATGAAATGTTAGCCATTTATTTTTCTGGACAAGATTTAATTTCGTTTTTTGCGACACGGTCGATTTTTGTGTCGCCAAAAAAAAAAAAAGATGTGTTCTCGACCGGAAGTGACGCACGAACACCTGAGCAGGTGCGTCACAGTCGACCTCATATTTTGTGAATGGGGCGTCGAAAAACGAATACAGTTCTTATTGATCGCAATTACTCACAAAAGTGCATGCCCTGCACGCAAACCATGTAAAATGCAGTGTGGTCAAAGGAGTTAGGTTGCGTTGGCGTAGGCTACGGGGGGGGGGGGCAAGTATCACTTATATTAATAACTTGGAATAATTCGAACGCTATTCGAAAACAAAACGGCACAATCGAGCGTAAAAAAAAATAAACGTATAAAAATAGGTCTTAAATAATTATGCTGTTAAGCATGAATATTATGGCCGAATAGCATACAAGACACTGAACCTAAAATAGTCAGAAAAATTGCACCCTAGATTTCCGGAGCCAAAAACGGGTCAATATCGTGTGTTGAACATCTATTCTGCTTCGGTTATTCTTAACTTGCACTGGCGCAAGTGCATTTATGCACTTAGCCAAAAGCATACATCGATAAATATAATTGGTATTTTCGAAGTATTAATTGCTTTATGAACCATAGGATATAGGAACCGATTCCTATTAATTAAATTTGCTCAAATTTCATACATTTGTTCAGTTGCAATTGAAAGGTTAAATATTGCCCCCACACTACCGACGCACTATCGGTGTGCAAGTGTATACTTTGGATCATCCTGTATATTGGGCAAAAAAACCTTAAATGTGCGGAGCGATGACGTAGAACGTTGACCTACTACATTGCTTTTATTTTAAGCTTACTAACAACCATTTACTAACTACTGATGGGCCTACATCTGTACTATATTCGGACAACATGTAGAATAGTTAGATGCGCTTACACTAACTAAATGTACGGTATTTAACTTCATTATGGTTGGCTCAGGTGGAACACTTAAGAAACACCCTACAAATAGCAACCAGTGCGTCGAAAAGTCACTTTACAGCAAATAACTTTTGACTGCTGGGGGTTAGGGGTTCGATTCCTTCCTGTATCCCTTGGGTGTTTGTCCTGTCCCTTGGTTCTAATAGGACCTAGGGGTCTGTAATTGGGTCGACAGGACCTGTTGACCCCGAAATCCTATCATTATCATTATTATTATCAACCACCTGAGCCACTTTACAAAAATTACTAATTGCAGTGAACGGTTGTACTGTAGTCGGAACATACAGATGTAGGCCTACATAAAGGACCTCATTCCAACTAGGGAAATTAATTGCAGTTAACTTGACACAGTATTTCCACCTAGGAAGATAAGAGCAATATAATTAGTTGTAAAGTGGACAATAATTCAAAATACATTCATGGTTAGCTTGAGAAGAAGAAAAAAAAATAGTTAGAAAATAAGGGATTTCTGAGAAGTTGACAACTACGAGCTTACTATTTCTGTCTGCAAATAAATAAATTTCAATTAACCTCCCCGGACACTGTTTGCATTTTAAAAAAGTGGCTTCTGTTAACTTTTAGTCTAACGGGAATGTGGCCCACTAGTTAAACGTTTTATGAGTTTAAGCCTATTGATTAGGCCTCTCTGTGCGAATGAATAATTGCGCCATTCGTGGGAGAAATTGGAACGGATGATTAGCGTGAACCTGTTCCGGCTGTTCTTGTTTACCTTGTTTTAAGCGCAAAAAAAAAATTAGTCTCCAAATGTAGTATTATTATACATTTTTTTTTTTTTTTTTGCGGTGCACTAACACAATGCCACCTTGTTCATTTTCACCCACACGAAAAAATGTCTCCGTTTTAAACTCTTATTTATTCCTTAGGACTTTCTTGTATTATATTCTACAGTAGATTAGACTTGATTATTGTTTGCTGCTGTTCTATGGTGCTCCATTTTTTAAATAAACTCAAAACAAACAAAAAAAAATAAAACAAGGAGCCTGTCGGAATAAAATATCAGTAGTAGGCGTATAACTGCATTAGCACGGCCATCGCGCATATGGCCCGGGCTAATAATGGTATGACATGTAGACCATATTTATGAGAGTTTTGAACTTTAGAGGGCGCGGTGCTTTTGATACAGTTTTACTTTCTGGAACCTTCAAGTAGATAGCCTACCTTGTGGCTTGAGGCTTAGCAGATTAGTTTAAGAATATGAAGACGTTGTGGCAGTGCAGCTTCAAAAACCTCTAGACTTGTGAGAGGTGTGCCAAAGGCGTGGGCGAATTTTTACGAAGGCCTACTTTATCTGGCATTTTAAAAACCCCTCGTCGATTCAGGGGATATGCAACCCCCCCCCCCTTACCGTTTCTTAAGTAAATCTTTTGTATGATCATAATAAACGAGGTTTCTTGAGTGGTTAGCAGTGGCGCACTAACAACGACAGTGAGACAAGGGGACAATGTTCCCAAATTTCTTGAAAATCCCGATCAAAACTTCAAAAATAAAGTCCTCGCTCGCTCCAAGAAGCCGTTTATATCACTTAAAATTAAATATAAACAAGATACCGGTAAAATGGTGCCACAAATGATAAAATTCATAAAAAAATGCGACTCAATAACTCATAATAAACTCACCAATGACTGAAAACTGCCAAAAAAAAACTCCTCGCTTCGCTCGCTCAGATAACCAAGGTCAGTAAATTTCAGAATTCAGACTTGAACAATCAGCCATTGACTGCTTAAACGTGTATTGCATACAATCACACAGACATCAACACTGACGACTCGCCGCTAGGCGGCGCTACCTTCGACACAAATAAAGTTTAAATGCTTCTTGCTATTAATTTTCTGTAGGCCTAATTAAAATATCGATATTGTGTAATAATGCTCAAGAATACACGGAAAAATCAGACGGAAGTTTGCAGATGCAGAACTGTATTGTGCACCTCCATTTAGATCGAAATATGTTTGGAGCGCGGTTCACAAGGGGCAAGATTTAGCCTAACCGTCCATCTATGTGTCGGATATTTTAACTTTTTAGTTGGTGAGTTATTAAGCTTATTAGAAATAAAGTTCTTCAGTTGAAGGCCTAGGTCGATGTGACATGACTTTGAACTTTACATATGCTAGCTTAGTTTACAGAACTACATGTATATATCTGTTCATGTAGGCCTACATGCAAACTGACGCTGATTATTCTGAGCTTCCTTAGATATCTTTCCCAACAAAACACTAGGCTACTACGCGTAACAATGGCATAAATCACTGTTACGTTATTACGTCGCGAGAGAACAAAGAGATAGTTTTCTTTTGTATCTTTGCGTTCTCATACGTTTACCGAGGAATTAAAAGGGTTAAATGTCGACGGGCCAACTACTGTCGAGTTGATCATACACACAGACATATGCGTTGGTAAGGATGAACATAAAGTACAGTAAGTAATACACCTGCGGTTGGTCTTATTTTAACCGTCTCCCACAAGTATAACCCAAGTTGGGAAAAACCAACGCCCTCCATTTTTTTTTTCGACGGGGGTGGGAGGACAAAAAATTAATTCTCTGAGCGAGCGAAGCGAGTAGATCACTAGCACACGTTCTGTTGCATGGTGACAGTTCTAATAGCACTTTGATGACGTCATCGCACCTATACGTTGAAAGCATATGCGCAAAATTATACATTCAATTTTTCCACTGGACATGTCGCAAGTGAGATAAAGAAATAGGCCATGAAAGTTTGATTCTTGGAAGGAAACGTTCTTTTAGCGTCCTCATTGACGCTGGACATAGGCCTATAGTCTTTGCTTGAGTGATTAGTAAAATTAGATGGTATCATGCTTCTAGCAGGAAAATGAAATTTTGCATGTCTGGATTTGGTAATGATTCAAATAGTAAATAGAAAAAGTGATAAAAAAGAAGGAAAGTGGCAGCGGTGGGATTCGAACCCACGCCTCCGAGGAGACTGGTGCCTTAAACCAGCGCCTTAGACCACTCGGCCACGCTACCAAGTACAATTCCAGGCTGTTTTAGCGTGCTCGATATGTGAGGTCGACACGAACTCTGTAGTTCCACGGGACATCAAATGCACATAACGAACATTCTTAAATCGCATTGAATCGTACTGGGTAGCGTGGCCGAGTGGTCTAAGGCGCTGGTTTAAGGCACCAGTCTCCTCGGAGGCGTGGGTTCGAATCCCACCGCTGCCACTGTCTTTTTTATTGAATTTTTTATTATTCAATAGCCTATTCTATTCCCTAGCAAACATTAGATAGTTAGGCCTACTAATCTTCTTATATATTAATAGCGGATGTCTGTCCGACTGGTTAAATTTATTTACCTTCAGGATTTTGCTGTTTTTAGCCTAATTTTCTCTAATGAGCATTCTATGCGCCCATGGAGATCAAAACTAAACAACATTGTACAGTATGGTTAGTTACTTGCAAACAGACTCAAATTTTACTTGTGGACCTGCCTGCCTCCTATCGTCCTCTGTCCAGGCACTTTATTTGTATGGTGTTCTATGATGTCTAGCAATTGCAAGTTCAGTAGGCCTATTAGGAATTGACTTAGGATTTTACAATTTAGAAACATCTATCAAAAATAATAATAAATAGGCCTAATAAAAAATGCCGTTTTATCATTCACATAAATAACCATCCGATTATATTCCGTGGTTGGTCTTCGACATGCCTATAACATTGTAGCATTATAGAAGATAAATCAGTTTAAGATAACCACGCCCACCACCTTTAGATTACGGGTGTGTTTGTAGCCCCAATTTGGGGGAATTTATCGATTTTACTATGAGCGCATTTTTGGGGTTTGACGTTTGCTTCTTGTTCTCGTACAAATAGTGTTGTTGTTGTTGTTGTTGTTGTTTGTGGCTCACTGGCACAGGGGGCGTTGTTGTAGGCGGACTATGAGTATATGCACGGAGGCAATGGGAAGACCCAAAAGCCGACTGAACTATTCACACTTGGTTTTTTTGGGCACTTCCGTTGCAGATTTCATGCGTGCCTACGCCGCGTCCCCTTATGGTTAGGCTTTTGAACTAGCATTTAACAAGGAATCACTATTGTTTAAATGAAACTTTTTCTATTAACTAGGCCTATGCAATTTGAATGTCATGAGACAATAGCGCACATGACGTCAGTAAGTTCATTTTATAAGTAGGCCTACTTTTTTTTACAAAGGCCTATTTTTTCCTTAATGCAAATACAAAACTTTAGGCCTAGAGTTACCGGTGCCGGTAGCTAGGTTAATTGAATAGCCTAATTGACAATAACAGACTATTGGAGATGTGCCAGTGTGAATCGAACCCACGACTCACAGTAGCCTCATCTGTGCAGACACCCCCAACAAGCCCCACCAAGCTAGATAATATTCGATGCCATTCACACTAAGTTGCCGCACGATGGCGCCACGTGCATAATGCAAGCTCTGAAGCTCAGCAGCAATCTTTGAATATCATTTTTCAAGATAGGCCTAAGCGTCGTTTATTAAATTACCGGTATTATTAAATTTCCACTATTTTCATCAACTTATTATTTTATTTATAAATTTTGTATTTTGATTCATTGCATTATTTACATGTATCGTTTAGGCCTACTAGAGAAATTTAGGCTGGAATCGCTAATGTCTTTTAAGGTTGGGCCCCACTGCTCCGTTCGCGTCCGATACTTCTTCTTTGTTTAACACTCATGGCTATACGACAATCCGATCGTTGTCATGGCAACCGACGTATCGGATTTTCGGAATGACGTCATGCGATCCGTATGAAATATTTCATTCGGATTGCATATAGTCGTATCGTATCGCAAGAGGTCTAGTCTGCTGAACAAAATGGCGTCGAATAAAGCTGGCATGAAAACGCAACGGACAAGTTGGAACTACACGTTGAGGCCTATGCTCTAATCTAATTAAAAACTAGATCATGAATTTATCAGTTACATATGTATATGCTCGTACATGTAGTTTTTCTTTTCTTCTAAACTTTAATGCAGTCTTAAATCGGCCTAATTAGCAACGCTAACATTCATGTAACATCTAGAAAGAAAAAAAAAGTTCTCGCTTATAGTCGATGTCACGATCTGTATCAAATGGCCTGCCGAGAAGAGAGCTTGTTTTGCGTAATGGCGCGATCGACCTTCGGGGTCGTTGTCGGAAGCATGATTCAAATTCCTAATTAAGTTCGAGGAGAAACACGATTTGAACGCCAATAGGCCTAACGGTTTTAAACTTTGTCATCCTTAACATCCTCACCTGTCATCCTTTAAACGCAAATTACACGAAATTGAAAACCTGTTAATGTCAGGCGAACGTAAATGCTGAAAGAAATACGTTATGTTTGTTGATGTTTTCGTAAACGTGTTGATTTTGAAGGTTGCCTATTTCTGGTTTAAGAACCTATGTAGGCCTAGGAGCTAAAAAAAATTTTAAAACTAAAAAAAAAAAAGCTCGGCAACTTTTGATGCAGTGTTGTAGGCTAAAATGCAAATGCAGTAGGCCAAGATCTAACGCATTTTTATAAATTGTAAACCAGGAACATTTTAAGCTGACAATATTGGCCCGCATAAGTTGGCATTTATCGAAATGGCCGGCGTAGAAAGCCGGAAGCGGAAGTGCAATAATTTAATATAAACAATGAAAGCAATGTTGTCAGATTGGCGCTCAAATTTCAGTTTAAAGCTCCTCCTGGTTTGTCCAATCATAAAGCAGTGAAACCGCTTACTGACCAACCCCCTAAAGGCGTGCAATGTTTACGTGACCTTGTCACCTTTTTATTTAAAAAAAAAAATGCTTTTTATGCTAACCATATAGAAAATATGCTTTAATCCATATCCAAATAAAAATATGGTTTCATGTTTTATCAAAACATGCTTTTCAACAAATTTAGCACCTTTGATTTTTAAAATTTTACGAATGACCGTACAGAACTACAGAACTGTACTGAGGTGAATTTTATTTCCACAATAGGGCTAACCCAGTATGCAATGCTGCCACTTGGCCAGAGCGAACCCAAAGCAGTCATTTCAAGCCATGATTCAAATATGCATGCATAATGCAACAATTAACAGCTGGCTTTTATGCTTTTCTGTATGTAAGCCTGTCTAAGACAGGCAATCCTTACAGATAAATCTGACCAAGCGAAGGCATAAAAACTATGCTTGCAGTGATTGCCGCACTTTTTTTTGTCCGCTTTTTTTTTGCGCACCAGTTCAGTTGTGCCTCTATAACATCCTCATATTTGCGCTTTCCATTGTTAGCTTTTTATTAATTTTGAATTTTGGATGTTTCTAATCAGCTGACGGCTGCTGACCTAGACCAGGTGGTTCATTGCGTTGTTTAGAGAATTTTAGTGGGCTAGGGACTATAGGCTTACATCGTATTTATAAATTTCAGATCGTAGATCATAGCCAGATGATGATCCATCCCCGTATATCATCCGATTGCAAAAGATGAACTTGTCCACAGATTTTGCACTGAGGGTTCACGTCTTACATGCCGATACATTGCCCAACGCGCATTGCTGTTGTTGGGCGTTCGTGAACGCGCACGCACACACCGTACAGAAATGCGCTGAAGCGTACGCCACGCCGTCCGTATGCTTTCAAGGGTGTCCGTAATCTGGTTTTTTTTTATTTGCTCTCCTCTGATTGGTGCGCGCAGCAGCTGCAGTTGAGCGATTTGCGTTCCGTTGCATTGCATCGCCAATGGCCATATTTGCGCGGCGCTTCTTCTGCACTCGCGCTATGGGGAACTCTGCGTGCAAGCTGCCGTGAATGATTCAGCTTCAGCCGGCGTTTTGTTTTTCAAATTGTCTGCCGAAATGTTTACAAAGACTGCCGTCTGGTTACAGTAGACCGTCGTCCGTCCTTGCGACTAAACGTACACTCGCAACGAAGCCACGCACACACTCTGACCGTACTTTACCGTTCATTTTTTACAGGATTCAAGCGTTGGATACGTTGAACGCGACGTCGACTGCTTACAGCCGCCTCCATTATTGGTGAGTTTTTTGTTTTCTTCTCATTTCCTCTTTGAAATATTTTCACATTTAGTTCTATGTACCAGTAAGCTTACATATTCTTTAGTATAGTTAAGCTGCACGTAAAGATCAACGTGAACGCTACAGGTTGACGTCATTTATAAGCCTGCAGTGGCTTGACGATGCTCGAATGACGTCATACATCTACTTGTGCGTTCACGTTGACTTTAGCGTTTCGACCTGTAGCTACGTCAACTTACGTACGGTACTGCGAATGTATTTTAATTATTGCGAATCTTGTAGGCAAGATCATATATTACCACAAACACGCTATCATAACATATTAGAAAATGTCTAGGGAAAAAATGGTTATTTCTAGGGATTTATGAAGAAAACTAATTTTGAATGAGCAAAATACGCCGAAATACATATATTTTAAGTTACCATGACAACTAGGCATATAATTTCCAGAAATTTAAAAAAATTAAGAGAAGTTTAAAATGTTTCTTCTGAGCCACTGTCGGCCTAATGCGGTTAAATTTCTAACTCCAGCAAGCTTTTCTAGTACGTGGGAACATGTTATTAAAAGATTCCCATCTAGCACTAGTTAATTCTAGTTTTAACAAATGCGGTGGACTTTCCCGTGGTGGTTTACTGCACCCGTGATACAATCTTTTAGGTATGCATATGAATCATGCGCACCTCAGAGTCTCAGACCTAGAAATTGTTATTCATTTTAAGCATTGTGTGTGTGTGTGCACGCACCTCAAGTTGAAATCAGTTAACACTTTAAGAAGCTAACTCGACTAGCGAAAATCCCAAGACAGGCACGTAATGTAGATAAGACTGTCATGACTCGAGATAACCCAAAAAAAAATACAACTTTAAGCGGGTCTTTAGACTGTCTCGATTCATTCTCACGTGCTTTATAACTTGAGTTAGCCTTGAATCAGTCTGGAGATACGTACTGTGTGTAGCACGTGACATGCCTACCAGCTACTGTTTTGTAGCTTTACACGTGTAGTTGTGGCGTATCGAGTTATATGATGTAGGCCTACTGCCCTACATCGTTGTTATCGTAATATCAGAAGCCTAGGTTTGGAAATATTGGCCGGATTACTTTTCTTATTTGGCGATGTAACCATTTGTAATATACGCGTGTAATGCGACTTACGAGTTTAATTGGTCATCTGATGGCGGGTAATAGGCTAGAAAAGACTTACGAAATTTCGCAAACATCACGCTTGTTCTGTTGGCCGGTTATCAAAATAGCAACAACGGTTGCATTTAATTAAAATTAATTGTTCTAGGCCTAATTATATTTTTTATTTCTAAATTAATATAATTAGGCCTAGGCTGATTTGTGTCCGGTTGTGTGCTAATGGCGTACAAATATTCAATGGAGGGGAGTGGGTCGTTAATAGGCTTGACGGGTAATAGGCCTACTGTAATTTCAAGTTTCTATGTACATGTTACCCCTTCTTAAGTTCTTAAGTCTTCAGCTTGGCCTATCTTGAATTAACGATGACGGGAGTTCGTGAAGCCGCTATTGCACGAAGTACAGTTAATGAAATAAAATCTGACAGCTCGGACCCGCGGAGGAATTCTGGACCCGGATTTGGGACACCCAACTGGGACTGGTAGAGAGCATGGACGGAA
>JAQIYI010001176.1:0-13066 GCA_034700265.1 Polyzonium germanicum
AAGTTCTCGATTAAAATTAAACCCACAGTATTTATTTTAAATTAAATTACTAATTTAAATTACATCCAATTATATCAATTTTGTTAATTAAAATAAAATGTAGCCTAATTATCTACTCGTCTAATTATCTATCTCGTACATTCCTGTAAATTAAATTTAGGCTACTTAAGTCGAAATCTAATTACCTTTAATTAAATCCAATTGAATATTATTTCCTATGATTCCTTGAAGACGAAGGAAACCAGTCGTTGCAGAACTTCCTTCAGGCTCGCAATCCCAAGCAGCAGCACTCGTCGACGCTCGAGTCGTACCTAATCAAGCCGATCCAGCGAATCCTCAAGTATCCGCTGCTCCTGCAACAGCTCAAGAACCTGACGGATCCGGACTCGGATGAACACCTGCACTTGGCCGGTGAGTGTTGACCACTTGAAGTACACGGCTTCGTTCACGATTCTACGTAACTGTTAGCTTGATGTCACTTTCCACGCTGCTCACAATCGAAAGAGTTCAACTGTACAATTTTCTTCAAACTATTTGCAGAGGCATTGAAGGGCATGGAGAAGGTGGCCGAGCACATCAACGAGATGCAGCGAATCCACGAGGAATATGGCGCCATCTTTGACCATCTATTCAGGCAGCACACGAGAGTCTGCAAGCAGGTAAAGGCTCTTGGACAAACCCTTTTGAAAGAAAGTTCAATTCACATTCATGAATGTTCATTGGCGCCTGGTCTTGTGTCTCGTGACAGTGGGGTCCCGTGCTGGGTCAACACGTCGACCTGAGTCCCGGCGAGCTGCTCTACTACGGCGGCGTCGAGTGGCTCAACATCTCGGACTTCTTGGGCAAGATCAAGAAAGGTCTCGAGCTGCACGCCATGTGCTTCGTCTTCAAGACGGCCGTCGTCTTCCTCTGCAAAGAGCGGATTAGACAGAAGAAGAAACTCATGGTCAGCCAGCGAAACAAAATCTTTCTAAATCCAGTTTCGCATAGACTATTTTGCTGCCGATTTCCGTTAAATTTACACGCCAAGTTCGGAACTCAGCGTGGTCACCTGATGAGTTGGCGTGCGAATTTCACAGGATAATGGCAGCAGACATTCCTCCAGATGAAATCACCTTACTGGAGCTTGGAGTTTGGGCCATTTTTGCTGTCGCTTCATTTGGCTTCGTTGCATGCTTCTATTTTGACGCGTGACCAGGGTGGATCAAGCAAGGCCAACGCACCGGAAGTGGAGATCATCCGCTACCAAGTGCTGATTCCGGTGACTGAAGTGCAGGTGAGGGCGAGCAGCATTCGAGACGTGGACTCGCACTTCATGTGGGAGCTCATCCACCTCAGGTCGCACGTCCATCGACGCTCCGAGAAGACCTACCATCTGTCCAACAGGTGCGATTCCGATTCGTCGACAATCGGCCTAGTCAGAGACGTCTTTCCTTTGCCTTCTGGAGCTCTTCCAAATGTTTATTTTGTCCTTTTTTGCAATTACGAACCTAAAAATGTTTAATTTGCTTACTTTGAATTCCTTTGGGAATAAAGAGTTCCTCGCAAAAAAATCCTGTCCCTCTCTGATTAGGCCTAATTTTGCGTATATTGAAGACGATTGGCCAATCAAGAGTTTTGATGCCTCGATTTCGTTCGTTGCAGCACTGGAGAATTCAGGAACGCATTTCTAAAGACGATCCGCCAGATCATCCGCGAGAGCGTGCGCAACATGAGCATCCCGGCCAACAAGCCGGGCACGTCATCGTCGATGCCGACGGATCGAGGCGGCAAGTCGATGAACGACCGGTACGCCACGCAGTCGACCGGAGCCGGGACGGCATCCGTGGCAGCAGCGGTGGCCGTGGCGGCCGCGCTTCGCAACGCTCGAGGTGCATCGGCCACGACCTCAGCAGTCGATTCGATGACGCGCACACTCAGTAATAAAAAAAAGTCCCTCAAGGTTCCACAGCGTCACTCGGCCGGCAACATCGTGAACGGTGCGTCTTCCGAAATCTACGATAACGATGTCGACGACCAGGACAACGACGACGAGGACGTCGGGCGCCACGAGGAACACCTGATGCGAATGCGCAGCGGCAGCAGCCGAGAGACGACGATGAGCGAGGAGGACGACCTGGACGGCTGCGACCTGCGACTGATGGACGAGACGGACGCTACCACGGCCGGGACGACCAGGACCACAATGCTGGCGTCGGAGAACAGCTGCGAGGACGCAGGACATGGAGGACTACACGGACACCAGAGGGACTTCAAGCGGCACGGCAAGCCCATGCTCGGACGCACGCCCAACCACCTGAGTCTGAGCACGACGTCCACGCTGAGCACGGGTAGCACGGGCAGCACGGCGGCCAAGCTCATCCAGGCGTCCAACACGCCCTCGAACTATCAGCCACCGTCCAAGGACCCGCCGGCCGGAAGTCCCGTGTGGAAGCCGCGCGACGGACCGACCACCAGTCAGCAGCAGACGGACAAATCTCCCTTGCTCACGGTCGCCGGCGGCGCTCTGGCACAGCCGTCCGTCTACAGTCCGTCTTCTTCGGAGAACAATTCGATCAACGCGCCGAACAACAGGTCGTCGCAGCAACAGTACTTTGTGTACGACGAGTACAGCTCGCAAGGTAGCGTCGGTGACAGAGCCGGCGTCAATCGGACTCCACCCACCAGTGCCAACAAAGACCGATACACGCCTGGAAAACGCGTGGACTGCTGAGAAAGCTCTCTTGCAAAGTTCACCAAACAACGGGTCAAAGTCAAATTAGTCGTCCTCTTCTCTAGAACTGAAACAAAATGTCCACGACGTCCGCGCAACTCTTGTCACTGTCTGTTTCTAACTTCACTCAGCTGCTTCTGCAATCTGCGTCCACTTAATTTGTTCCATTGCTCCAACCAAGGCCAGCTGGAATTATAAGCCCTTTCTCAAGGCTCACTCAAGGCTTACTCGAGCCAATCACTTCCATTTTTGGCTATTTCCTTCATGGTCTAACTCACTTGGCTTTGAGTCAGACTTGAGCACGCCTTTAGCAAGAGCATCAGCTACAGACTCATTAAGACATCTGTTAGCCGATTAGGCCTAATTAAGTCCGTTGCAAGATGGGCCTACATCTAATTCAAATTCCTTCTATGCCACCCAAGCTTCCCAAGTTAGGACACCATTTTCAACATTTGCCAATGAACCAGATGTCTCAAAGTCGTGCTCGTTCGTCTTTTAATTCGTTTCCAAAACTGTGCGACGCGTCACTATAGCTCTTAAATAGACAAGGAAGACGTGCATTACGTCATAGCGTCTGATTAATGCCTCGCTATTGTAATTCTTTATCAATTATCAATTATAATTGTTCTCGATGATTCTATTCAACACTGCGCATTTGATCTCTTTGTCAAAGGCTTTCCGAAAATCACACACGCAAGCCTGTAGGCCTAGCTACGTAATTGTCTGTGCAATGTTCGTGTGCGTTACGTGTTTACGCGCAAGTTTCAAGTTAAAGTAAACACGATCAAGCAGTCGCGTGCAAACGCTGGCAAAAGTTTTCGTAAAAAAAAAACCATGGCAGCTATATTAATAATATAAATTAAGGCGCATTCTCAATTAGGCAAGCGATTTTGCGTGCGATTATTATGCCTAATCGCACGAAAAATCGCTTCCTGTGAGAGCATTGCAACAGAAATAGGCCTCGGCCTACACACAACAGCGGCCTGAATCTCAAATGTCAATTAGCAATCAGAAGAGTCGTGCAAGTGAGTGTGAACGCGCACAAAGAGCTAGGCCGAACTCAAACTTGAGGGGTGGGGCGGGACAGGGTCATAATCCATTTTACATTGCTCAAAATTGTTCACCCCTGCGTCGATCGTCATCATTATAGGTCTAAAGGTACAGCGGTAGGAGGGGCGCGGGGCTAAATGATGCGCTAATTTCGCTATATCGTATAAGACTAGTGCTAGCTAGTTATTAAATCCATAATCACATTATTAATTAGTTAGTCCAACTAATTAAGAATAATGCCAGTTGACTTTTATATGGAAATGAATGAAACGATGGACATGATTCGTCAACCAATTATATGGCTAGCTGAGGGAGCTGAATTAATGCAGCCAGCTAGGCCTAGATCAAAGGCGGGTTTAGAAGGCTGCGATTTATGTGCCTACGATTCAGTGCCGCCTACGATTCAGTGCCGACTAGCGATTCTGTTCATGAGAAAATCGCTACTCGTGCCATATCACGCGGGCGCAAAATCGCAGCATTTCAAATTCGGCGCCATGAAGCGTGTGCGCAAATTAGGGATCGATCAGCATGGCTTCCTGAAGCAAACCTATATCAAGCCTGCACATAGGCCTAATTATTGCAATTTGGCATTAATAGGCCTACACATAAATGTAGGCGCATTAATGCGAATAAATCGCTTCGCGGGATAAAAACACGACCAAAAAATGCTAACTTGGCCTGCTTCTGGCAGCCAAAATGCTTCCCTAATTTGCACTACACGTTCGCGCACCAAGACAAGTGAATTAATATGCAAAACTGAGGCGTGACCAGCAGAAAAGCAGAAGCGTTATATTCACGTGAATATTTGTATCATTGAATAAAATAAGTAAATATTTCTCCATTCTCAATCCCCGTCCTCCTCCTCCCCTCCACATCTATAGGGATTAGAAGAGGGCCATCCAAAAATTCAAGTCTCCTATTTAACCATTTCTTAATTAAACCAGTGCAGTTACTAATATAGGATTATTACTATTCTCATTTGACGCTCAGAACAGAGATTATACCTATATAACTAGCGATCGTGCAGCTAGGTCAAAGGTCGCGCTATGAAATCTTTATTGCCCTCCTCCTCCCTTCTTTCCACCCATCCAAATTGAAATTCAAATAAATTGTTCGTGTATATTTATCAATCAATCATATATTGTATCCAAGTCCTAAGAAATTATTATTGTTCCAATTACTGAAACATGTGTACGGAATTAAACGCAACTATGACGTTGAAAGAATTCAAGAAATCGAGAAACAAAACTTACCCTTTTGTCGTTGTTTCAGCCGATTGAGTAGACGCCATTTTTACAACTTGTTCCATCAGAAAACTCACTTTTTTCAGGCTAATTTGATCGCGAAAACTCTTGTGAATCATTTCGAAGTACAGACGAAAACTTGCTAGAACATTCGGAGAACACGAACGCGCAGACCGATTTCACTGAATTATCCGGATTGCGGCCGATTTTCGCTGGACGAACTTCGCACACAATGACGACGAGCTTTTTTTCTCTTTAGAGCACAAGAAACAACGTGATTACGTCACCTGCGAGATAATCAAAAACTAGATGGCGCCACAAGTCAAAGAGTCCCGAGGACATTTCCAATTTTAGTTAATTTATTCAAAATTAAATCTCAAGAATAAAAAATTGCTTTCGTCATTCCGATAAAAGGGCATTTAATCAAAGTCAAGTGTGTAAAAAACAATCATAAATTAAGGTGGTAAAACTTAAAAGCCAAATGGTTAAACTGATTAAAAAAAAGTGCAACAATTTAAGAGTAGCCTGAGTGGAACTAAAACACAGCCTATTAAATAGTCCTAGAATTTAGGTAAAAGTGAATCTCGAATCTTGTTAATAAAGTAATATTCGTAAAAAAATCTTAATTTAAGCACTAAAAAAATGTAAATGCAGAAAGCGCATCCACGGGTAGGCTGCGCATGTCATGGTGGAGTAGAAAAGCCCTTGGATTAAACTTATTTACCATAAATGAGGTTAGAACTTAATCACAAACACAAACCTTTATTTGAGAAACAAGAAAGCGTAGACCTAAACGAATAGAAAGAAAGTATAGGAGCCTAATTAATTTTAGGCCCATTATTTGAAGGCAATTAGAAGATAGGCATATAAATAAAATTAAATACGCATTTGGTTACCTTGTAAATTGCGCACACGCAGGTAAAAAGGATTAAAAGTACGTTTTAAAAACATAATTTTTGTGTTTATACTGTCACACATTTTGTAAATATATATATATATATATGCAAGTTATATACGGCTATAAAAATAAATACAGTTAAGTTAGTCACAGATAGAAATATCAATGAGTTGGCCTACTTGCTGAGAGCATGATTCTGTTGGACCCTTTCCTGAAACTGCGCTTCAGAGGACTTGGTCCTCTTGCGTCGTACAGTGCGATTCGGGGATCTCACAAATCCTAGCCTATAAGGTTTCAAAAAATATAAATTCATCAGGTTAGTTCTAGTTTAAAACGATTGAATTCAACGTCGTTCAACTCACCGTTCTCGGTCTGTGTACCCTGTGAAGCCATCGATACGAACAACGGCACTGTCTGAGGCGACGATTGTTGTTGATGCTGATTCTGAATATGATGATGATGATGGCCAGTGGACGTTGTGGATGCGGATGAGCCTGAGACGGAAGACTGCGATGAGTCTGTCGACTGCGTCGACGTTCGTCGCTGTTTGCCGATCATCGACACGCCCATGGTCGGTTTCAGCGCAAGTCGCGGAAGAGAGTCCGTCGTCGACGTGGCGTCCACACTCGTGGACACAGCGAAGATAAAATGGCCGTCAATCTGCGTCTGCTGAGGTTGCTGTCTCTCTTCAACCGCGACGTCGACGTCGTCGCTTTCCTGCTGAGACGGAATGGAAGATATGCGCAGGAATTGCGTCGACTGGTCGACGCGGTTCGCAATTTTCGGTTCTTCGCGTTTGTCACTGGTGGACATGGACGCGGCACTGGTCGCTTTGGACGAGAAGAAAGCGCGCGTCAGACGCGGAGATCTCAAGAAGCGTTTTTCTGGCGAGGACAGAGGCGGAGGGGGAGGCGATGGCACCCAATCCGGCGATCCTTCAATTAAAAATAAAATAAGTCACGTCATTTGTAAGACTAGCGGTAGTGTCAATCATACAATATTAGATTCAGATCAAATCAAGATGCAAAACCTGATTTGTTAGTTTTTTCCAAGGAGTTGAGCCACGCCGAGTTAGTCGTCGAAGAATTCTTGTCGGAAGTCGGCTTGGATGCCGGCTGCTGACGACTATGATGATGGTGATGGCTGGCTGTGAATTTCTTAACGAACTTGGGTGATCCGAATAATTTCAACGCACTCATGGTCAACGACTTCGCCGGTGGCGTGGCGACGACGACAGTGTTGGTGGATGATGCTGATGATGATACCGTGGCGTTGCTGCCGGCGGCGTCGATAAGTCGGCGATGAGCGGAAGAGCCGGATGGCAGCGTAGATGATGACCACAAACTGACGCTCGATTCTGAGTGCGCCACATTTCTTCTGGGCGGCACGCAATCTAGATTCATCTCGAAGGCGAGGCTCATCCTCACTGCATTCGAAGTATCGCTGGAAGCGCTGCTCACGATCGTGCCGACGTTATTGGGGTCGTTTCCACTAGCGTCCGTCAATTTTGCCCCACTCACATCACTGCAGGATTTCACAGAAACAGGCTGAAGACGAACTCGATCGGCGGACAAAACACTTGCACTTTCTCCCACTGGATGTCCGAAGATTCCTAGGCTGGTGGTCGGTCCTTTAGTCGGTGGAGGAGGCGATTCCAACGTCGAATGGTAACTATGCGCAAAATAATTGCTTAATTCAACCTGCTAAAGTATTCTAAACAGTGCTTGAATCAGGAAAGAAGAAATAACTAAATAGATAAATAGAAAAGATGACAAACCTGGACGACGAACTGGGTGAAATGCTACTTCCGTCTGCCGAATCCAAACGAGATTCGTTAGAAATTGACTTCCTGGTCTCCTCCACTTCTTCCTCACTTTCACTGTAGAAAACACCTGAATCAATAGCCAAAAAAAGCGTACAATTAATTTAGGCCACATCGATTAGAATTGAGCTTTTGTAAAAAGTAACGAGACTCACTTTCTGTCGCTAAGCTTTGCTTTGAGGGTGACAGGAAACCACTTGTCGTGACGCAATTTTGCATGTCGAACGAAATAGCGGCCAGTCCCATCTTATTCATCCATCTTTTATAAGTACGATTTTCAGTTATTGTTATTTTTGAAGAAGTATTAAAAGAAAAGATTTAGACTTACTTCGACATGTCACGCTGTGAGTCGCTGGCGAAATAGAATTCGGTGCCCGAATGGTAGGCTTTGAAGGCACTGAGGAGCCAGAAAAATAAATCGTCCGAACGTATAAATAATTAATTCATCCGGATCAAATTAATTATTTGAAAGATGGAGCTCACTATTTCTTGGATTTGCACTCTGGAGCTGGTGAAATACTGAAGCCCACAAGGCAAAGGAAACACTCAGCCTTTTGTGCCTTTACAAATGTTTATATATTTCAATTCTAAGGATTTATGACTTCACTTATGATGATTAAGACTTTATGCCATTTTACTTGCACCGACCTGGACGTCCTCGTAAACGTAGAGTCCGTCCGTTTTGAGGACGCACCAGCGCTTCGTCCACTTGTGCAAGACAGCGGCTGCAACGGGATTGGTTCCCTTCACGCCGTTGCGCGCTCGACCACGGTGCAGCCAGCCCTGACAGTCACCTCGACCAAGATCCTTGCAGGATATTCGACGATTTGCTAAAGAATAAGGATAAAGGTTAGGCCTTAATTGCACAATAAAATTAACGCAAAGTCAACTCACCGAACTCCCAGCGTTTCCTTCCATGCCTCAGCAAAGGAGACTGGAATAAAAAAAATTAATTGTATTTAAGCGGATGAATGTATAAGTGGAATAGCAGAGAAAACGTACGTTTAAAGGGGATCGTTTGGGCTCCTTTGGAACTGAAGTGCATTTTTGAGCCACGCCACCAACGACAACTACTTGGTAGCTGTTTATGAAAGATAAAATTAAAAAAAAAACAAAAGATCACACAGTGATATCAGAATGACGTCCGGCCATAAGGAAGGTTGCGAGAAAGTGGGAGTTTTTAGGTTATTTCAAAGAACAATAGAAACACTTGTTCTCCCTTTCAAATAATTTGCTTTGAAATAAATTAATATTTCTTTTAATTTACATAAATTTCAGGAAATCCAAAAGGGTGTTAACAACGAACCTTTTACAAGAAGAATCATCATCAAGCGATTCGGTGGAACAAACGCTCTTCGAATCGGACGTCCGGTGCTCAACGTCCTCGTAGTGGTGTTTCGGAGATAGTTTCAGAAAAGACTCTTGGTCAGTGGCGGCCGTTTCTTCGACTGCTTCGGCCACCGTGGAGGGGTGATGATGATGATGTTTTCCAACGGCGAACGTCTCGTAGTGAGAAAGGACGAGCGCCTCTCCACCGTAGGTTTTTCGAACGGCTGACACTTTGTCGTGGTCCGCGTTGGAAGAAAAAATGGTTGGCACAGTAGGAGGAGGCGGCGGAAGCGGCCGACCGATGACGGCGTGCATCGGCTTTTTCGGTTTAGAACCATTGACCATCACCGAACCGGAAACGTCGTACGAGTAACTGCGGTTGATCACATCACGCTTTGTGTCGTGCCACAGCTGAAACATGAAAAAAATAAGTAATCAAATGAATTTTAAGAATAATTTAATGCAATTATTCATTCAACTTGTTGTAGTTTCTTGATTTATTACAAAGCACTTTTGACACTAAAAACAAAGAAAGAAAAAATCGCTAAAATGCTTCACACCTGATCGATGCTTACGGGAGGCCTTGACGAAGTTGGGGAAGCTCCCGTAACGGTTGCCCTCCTCTGAAGAGCCACTTGTAATTTGGGCACGGTCAATTGAACGTCGACAGCCGATGACCTAGAGTCCACCTCTGAGAGGAACGCCGAATCGTCGTCTTCTTCATCTTCGGTCGTCACCGTTTCCATTAGGCTTTTAAGATCAATTTAAAAAATGGTATACACAAACACAAAGAAAGATGGTTAGAAAAAGGGAATCTTTATAAGCCTACCTGCTACAAGCAGTGCTAGCCGGTTGCAACAACATCGAAGGCGGCGGTGGCATGAGCGAGGAAGGCGAAAATGTACGAATGGGCTCTGGATCGCCTGAAGAAAGGCCTGACGATTCGAGCTTGTTGGTTAGCCTAACTCCGAACTTTTTCTTGGAAGCGTTGTTAGACCTTCGTTCCACAAACGGCTGTAGAAAGTGCGGCGTGTTAATCTATGAAGGGAAGAAATTATTTAAGATTAAATTTAATACCTAGTTTATTAGGCGTAAAATGAAGTCAAAATTTAATTGGACTGACCCGCCCAAATGAATTCCCGTGTCTGGGCCTCTTTTTCAAGGTCAGGATCACTTCAGTCGGATTCTCCTTCATTGCATCGACGAGCTTCTTCAGGGTCCAACCAACCTTTAATTTTAAATCAAAATATAAAATTCTAAAATGCAATTATCTATCTTTAAGGATGAAACCCCGACTGGGTTAATGCAAATTAGTTTTCTTTAAATGTGCAAATGTCAGTGATTGACTCACCACCGTCTGATAATTGACTTGAACGATTTCGTCGCTACGTTCGACTCGACCTCCATAAGACGCGGGACTCTGATATTTCACTCTGCCAATTATGTGGCTGCCCGAGAACAAACACTGGATATGCATGCCCTGAAATTAAATGGCACAAAGCAGCAACTGAATTATTCCTAATGCCTCAAAAATGTTGGCAGTTAGTCTTGAATAATCGATGTGTTACACTAACCAGTTCCTCGTTGGGTTTCTTGCGGACCGTGACCACTTCTAGCGAGACTGGTTGCAAAATCAGCGAATCTCTGGACTCCTTAATCAGCTTGTCGCACATGGTCGTCATCACCAGACACTGCAATAAGTCAAAAACGTCATTTGATATAATTTCAACTAAGCCTGAATGCTGGACCTTAGGCCTAGTAGGTAAGATTTTTTAATTCCACTTGCCACGTTCCTGATGACGGTATTTGGCCGCTCGGCGAATTTGTCTCGCTGAGCGTTCATGGCCAGCTCAACGCCGAGCTGCAGCAACGTGTTTCGCATGCGCACATACGCGTTGTCGACGCTCTGCTGGCCGTGGCCGGTCGCGTCGAAAGGTGGTCGGTCCAGCCATTGAACCATGGCTTTGACGGACGAGATGACGTCCGAGACGGACGCCAACGTCGACGTGGTTACGTGGTCGAGTCGACGCCTTCGAAGGCGGATCTGCTCGGCATCGTTGGGCGTCAATCGTCCATCACCGGCACTGCCGCCGCTTCCTGTGCTGACTCCGCCGCCGACACAGCCACTGCCGCAAGATCCTCCGTCGTTGGCCTGCCCATCCTCGGCGTCATCCTCCGCGGGCAACGCGTTGTAGAGGCTGCGTGCTTTACACGAGAGACGCAGTGCCAACCATTGGAGATTTTCAGTATCCAAATTAAAGAACTGTGCGTTGAGGAATTTAGAAATACGTTAGTATAAATGCTCGCATGTGTGCATCATGGATTTTAAACACGCTAGATAGCACGTTTAACCCTGCCAGTGGTGCATCAAACTACCCTATTCATGCTATTGCCTAGTCCGTTAAAAATAATCAAAAGGCTACTGGTCTACCAATTGGCTGAGGTGTTCGGCGGCTTCGAGAAGCAGTTCCTGATGTCCGAGTTTCCAGATATTCAAGCCATTCAGGTCGTCAGCCGCGAGCGTAACCAAGTAACGACCTCCGATGTCGTTGTTCAGAAAGGCACAGGCGTAGGGCCGAATGACGTCATCCAGACCTACGGACACACAATTAATAAGCGCGGACTGAGCGTTTCTGAGCACAAGTTCTTAAAACAATAAGGAGCGGTACGTGGAAAATGTCGGGATACAAGTTCTCAACTTTTCCACCACTCCAGATCTGCTTGTTGTATCATAGAACAGGCAGATCGACGTGAGTCATGACAGGCAACCAATGCGCGCCTCGACCTTCGTCCATCAGTGCCGTGAGCATTGTCCGTCAATCGACACCTATGCCGGAGGCCTTATATGACGCATTTCACAAAGTTTCTTACAAGTTACATGGGCTTGACTGCTCTTGAATGTCTTGACGTACCGTAAAGCCACTCGGCCACTTGTTCCGGTGCCCACTCCAACAATTTCGCGTAGGCCATCGTACGTCTCGATCGATCCTCCGATCGACGTCGCGGTCGATCGTAGATCAGACCGCCCCTGCAACCATAAATTCAAATATTTGTATTACATTCTAAGTGTAGGAAAGTGTCAAGATTCAAGAGTGGCGTAAAGTCTGTCTCGAGGCTGGCACAGACACGATATAAACTTACTTGTCTCGATTGTAATTGTTCAAACGAGTTCACTCTTGTCTCGACCATCCACGGCGCCTGTTTTCAGGCGCGATGACGGCGCAATCGCCCATGATGATCATCATCTCGCCTTCACAAAGTCACACACAAACTTCGAAGGTCACGTCAGGAGCAGATGATGTCATCGAGACAAATGATGTCATCTATTTTGAATTTCGTCATCACTTCCGGTCGCGCATTCTTTCGCGTGTGCGTGCTTTCTGCGTGCTGATTGGTTGTGGCGATGTAAACAAGCCGTCCGCTCAGCCAATTGGAACGCCATTAGGACGCACTCGCTAGATGGCGCCACCGGCCGCGTGGAAACAGCCATTTCGCACTCAAAACAGGACATAAATGTGTATAAATGTTTAGCTCATTTTTAATTGGCTTAATAGATTAATAATCATTAGTTTGTTCTAATGAAGAATTAATTACAGTAGTAGGCCTACATGACTACTGTGCGCGTGTAATTAATTCGTCATTAGAACAAACTAATTGTTAACACTCGCTCCTGCATTAGTCAACAGGAAACGCTTGAATGAATCAATACGCTATTTTAAGACCCAACATGTTTTTTAAATTAAAATTTAACTCCACATTTATTTAAAGTTAATTGTCATAAAGGATTAAAATATTTATCATTAGTTTACGCGTAGAGTAACTAATTATTTTATCAGCATTTCAAAAACTAAGATAATATAAGATGCTGGAATTTTGTCTAATATTGAGTTTTATAAATATTAAGTAAATACCGGGTGGGCCAAAAGGTCTGCAAAAAAAGCCACTCCCAGACATTGTAAGTTTTAAGTAGTTTTTTTAATCTTATACTTTAATGATACGGTTCAATATGC
>JAQIYI010001177.1:0-13066 GCA_034700265.1 Polyzonium germanicum
CGCCATGAACAGTCGACCGGGTGGCAATTTAACATTGAGCGCCGCAGCGCACCTAGTGGCGATAATGTGAAGCCTAACAAATATTAGGCCTACATGGTGTATAGTTTCCGGCCGTTATAGGTATGTAGACCCTATAAAGTTGTTATCTTGTTAAACGTTCAGTTGATGTAGGCCTATATTACCTTCACTGGCAAACTGAAATCTTCGCCAGTTCCCTTTGGCTTTTTATACGACATGTACCTGTAGTTGACAGAATCCATTTGGCTCGCACTGTAATTTGTTTGCCGACAAACTGAAAACGATTGGCGCATATTGCCATGGTAACTTGAACTGATGCTTAAAACTGATGGCACAGCACGATATGCGTTGCATAAAAAGTTTTTTTTTAACCGTTTAATACAGCCACGCGCACAAACTGAGGTTAATCTCCAGACAGATTGGTTAAACATGATCACATGTTTTACTGTTTACCAGTTTGCCAAGGCACTCATGTCTACAGGTCTCATGTATGGAGGCTCCATGAACAAGCATATAGCCTCCTATACTACTCCTATTGAAGGCTATGCTCTTTGCATACTCATTGCATAGCCCATAGCCTCCTATACATGCATAGCCTCTGTGACTACATGCCATGCCATGCATGCATAGGAGGCTATGGTTAGGTTTTGTTTTTGAATTTGGAGCGGGAATCACGATTTAGATTTTAGAGGTTATTATTTACTGGGCCTAAACTGATTTGGGTGCCACACAGCTAACTACTAGGATTTCAACTAAATATGAAAAATAAGGTAGAGCTTTTTCTTTTATTATGTTATAAACGTCACTGACGTCATTATTACGCCGGTCACTAGTTTCTAAGGCCGGGCAGGCTAATCATTTATGCTACAATGCCCGGCGTAAAGACGTGGACACCGCTGAACGTTTCTTGAAAGACGATGCTCAAGCTTATGGAGAGGGATTACTGACACTCCCACGCTACGGTGTAACAATAAAAATGCTTATTTTAGCATTTATTTTAAATAATCTCCCGGAATCCCTCACTTCCGGTAAACGAACGTGCGTCATGGAGATGCTGTCCCACGTAGGCTACGTTTGACACTTTCTGACAGGTTCCAGCAATTATCTTGAATTACCCCTAATAAGTTTTTCAATTGTTTTATAGTGATGTAATGCCTCTATTGAAAATCATTGTCAAGTCCGTGGAAAATCTCAACTCCATTTTCACGCATGGAGCCAGTCATTATGTTTCAATACATTTCTCAGGTGATTTATAATTATTATTAATTTATTATTGTTACATTTATTATCATCATTATCAGTATAATACCCGGGTAGGTCTATCATTATTATTAGTATAGGCCTATGTGTCACAAATAATGTTCTAGTATAGAGCCGCACATAGGCAAAGGCGTTGGGCTAAGAGTGGGGACCGTGGCTATTTTTAAAATAAATAAATAAATAAAAAAGATTAAGTATTAGGCATACTTTATAGAATTTATAAGCCTACCGGTACTTGTATTTACACACAATTAATCCAAGATATTTGTAATTTTAGGTCAAATTCTTTATACTAATGCAGTAAAAAGTTCAAGAAATCTTATCTGGAATGAGGTATGATTATGTCATTGTCTACAACGAATACAAAAGTAGGCCTATTCTTCCTTGCAATTCTCATTTCTCAATTTATGACGAAAAGTTTAACTTTTTTTAGTTTTGAGTTTTTAAAATCACTTTATTTTTAAATATAGACCTAATCTTTTTTGGTAATTTGATATTTTTTCTGCAATAGAAATATTCCTCAATTAAAATGTACGGTATGTAATATATAATCCTTCCACAATCTTATAGGAAATACTGTTCTTCTTTGAATCTAATGAAATTATAACTGGACCAATTCTGTTTTTGCTTAAGAAGACTTCCTTGTTGCCTATTCCTAGAAAGAAACGGTACGATTTTTTTTTAAATATTTTTTATTCATTCAAGAATGCACTAGATGCAGGATGAATAGCTTTTAATGATTTTCAATGCATTAAGAAGCTCTCTTAATATTTCTTGCAGTGTAATATGTTGGTGCGAATTGTCGAAAGATACTGTTCAACATCTGTCGGAAGAATTTAAGTCTTTCCAACTGAAGTTAATCGATAATTCCACCGGGGTTTTTTCGGTAACCTTTTTTTTTAATTGCAAATAGTTTTATTTTTTATTTATATAGTTTTAATCTACAAATATTTAATTTGTTTCTTAATCAGGGTTTTCTCAACGTCGCTTGTCAGGTGGCGGATCACAACGGTAAATCTAAAGATAAATTAAGCAACTATTAATACAGTAGGGTTGCGATTGGTTCACTTTTTTATTTGTTTTCTTTTTGTAAAAAAGAAATCCATAAAATCTTTTTTAAAAATCTGATTAGCGATTATAATTACGTACCGGTATAATTGGAGGCGTGGTAAGGGACCTACCACGGCTCCAATTATTTTATGGCCATTGTTTTAGCATTAAATAGTTCATAATATTTTTTGCCCTTATGGCAACAATAATAATAGCCAAAAATATATTCAAAAAAATATTTGTTTCATAACCGGAAATGCATTTTTATTAATTATTTATTATATGCCATTTATTCTCTATGTTATGTTAATGATAATTTTAAATTATCGGTAGGGTGCCGCCTTAAAAAATCGAATCCTCCAATATAATGGCCAGCCTATTAGTACAGTTTAGTAACTACTAAATATATGTACGGTACATTACTTAATATCTGTTAAAAGCAGCCTAGGCCTAATGATTGTTTTGTGGTGAAGTATTTTTGTGTTAATATCGAACAATGCCTTCTGTAGAGCGATTTATGTAGCTAAATAAGTGATTCATTCTCACTTCATCAGCAAATTTGATTTAAGAATATAAAAGATGCATTCTTAAATAACAGCTACATGTAAATCAATTTACAATGTTTTCCAGGTGCAAAACAAAGCCTGAATGACGAGGTAATATGATTTGTTTCTTCTATTTTGCTTAAGATATTTTCTAGAGCACACCATGTGGAGTTCTCTCATAGATAAGACCATTAAGTCATTAACTAATACATTGGCATTTTATAGGCAAAATACAATACTGGCTATTTTCTTATTGATGTTTATCATGCCGAGCAACTTCCACGCTGTGAGTTCATTTAACCAGTTATTTCCGTAGTCAAATTATATTGGCTTGTTTGAAATCCAAATTTTAACAGATTTGTAGAAATAGCCTCATTTCAAAATTTGCATACATGTTGCGCGTACATATTTCTGAATACATTTACTTCCGTAGGCCTATACATTCTAAAATTGACTTATATTTTGTAGATAACCATTAACCACGTTTTAAAACAAGCACAGATTAAGTCCTGAATATATTTATTAATACTTGGACAGAATCCAAGTATTTTTTTTTTTTTATTCACAACGTGTCCAATGGACATGTTTTGACTCATTCCTACAATAATGAACTGCATGCATAATTGCACAATTTGCAAAAAAGATAATCTGCATATTTGTTAAATTCCTAAGCTGATTTTGGAAGTTTATCTGGCTGCTGCGCACGTTTTCGTCAAAAAAAGAAGATTGCAGACCGTATTGATCCTTATCTGGTGATCACATTTTCTGGGAACGAGGTAACCACTAAATATATTTTATATTGTACGGCTGTATATAAGTGCCTTGTAAGCAAATGTTCTCTAGGACTATGCTAGTACTACATCGGTTAGTAGTATAGCACATATACAGTACTCTAGCCAACTAACCTATTTTCTTTTTTTTTCTTGCTCAGGTTAGGACAAAAGCTATTGAACACAGTGTGAATCCTAATTGGATGCAGCGTTTGTCATTGCCTTATAAGGTATGTTTTGTTGTACATGTTGTCTTTGTTGTACATGAGTAAGTGTCCTAGTGAGTCACTTATTAGATGTATACAACTATACAAGTAAACATGTGTGTGATAATTATGTGTGTAGGCCTATGCATGATTGAATGTATAATTGTATACAGTAATGTACGAGCATATTTGTGTACCTACATAATACATACAATTGTATGTGTACTGTCACAGTTGCGCATGCACATGTGCTGATAACTGTTCATAATATGCGAATCCATGTGTCATTGTTTTTCATTAAAGGGGCAGCGACACCGATATTCAAAGCAAAAACTACCATTCGACGACATTCCATGATAACATTTTTATTTTATGTCGTTCCTTTCATTTTCTACGCTGAGTCAAAAGGGCTTCAACTTCTCTTACGCGAGGTGCCAATTTGAATATAATATACAATAAGCCCCGGTTTTATTCAATTACGTCTACGATTGAAGGCGCATGTCTGTCACGTGTGCGCCAGAGAGTGTCACGTGGCGCATCTCGATGAAGCACATAACGTTTACCGGAAGTGAGGATATGTGAATTTAGTTCAAATAAATGCTAAAACTACAAACAAATATTATCTTTAAAAATAATGTTACTTGAAAAAGCTAAAACTAAAAATAGCCAAACTTCTTGTCGCTTCCCCTTTAATACAAACTAGTGCAAAGATAATTTGCAAGGTGAAATTGAATTTTGTCTCACTGATTTGTTTATATTATTATTGTTGTTTATTTATTTATTTGTTTTTCTATTTATTTAAGCTTCCACTTCAAGATGAGTCATTGCGGCTAGAATTAAAAGACAAGTGAGATTTATCTATAATTAATTTAGAAATTTGCTACATTCCAGAATAATTACTCAAAATGTTTTGCATAATGGTTTCTTTCAAATATTTATTTACAGAGATTTAATTGGCTCAGATGACCTCATTGCCACCGCAGTTTTGTCCATAAATGAAATGATACCAAATGAAGAATCAGGTAAGTTTGTAACGTTTATAGCACATTAGGACTATTACTGACATCACTTGTTTTTGTATTTTTTGTTGTTGCTAGAACTGCCATCATTTGGGCCAAGTTATATTAATTTTTATGGTTCACCAAGGAAACTTTCTTTGATGAAGCACAAAGAAAACACGGCAATGAATTCTGGACAGGTATTTACACTTATATTATATTGTTAAGCTCTTTTTATATTCATTGATGTTGTGTTGAGCTTAACCAAAACATATACACTGTATTTTGTTTATACCAAGTGGCTCAAAAGCACAGGTCAATTTATAACTCTGGATTGGTAAATGTTACAAAAATGGCCAAACGCTAAAAAATAAGATTTTACTATTTCCTTTACGGAAAGTCATGTACATGTACCGTATATTGGTTTATTATTCATAAGATTTTTTATACTAGTTTTAGCCTGATTCGTTTTATTTGTATTGTTTCAAGGTGGAAGGTTGTTCTTTCAAGGGTCGTGTATTTCTGTATGTCACCATGGTTTTAGGTGAAATTCCATTGGGTGGTTTTGGTTTCGAAGACATTCCACTGGAAGTTGTAGAGAAATCAAAGGTTTGTCCATTTTTATAAAATACAATTTCATCTTGCACAATAGATTCTACAATTAATAGTTGTAATTTGGACAGTTCGTTAGAAAATATTACCAATTAATAACTAGTTATACTAGAATTCGAGTAAATGATTAGTTTGTTTTTTGTTTGTGTTGCACCTAGCGTCTAGTTTTATAGTATTGCCTTATTAGCTGATATATGAATCTCTTCTTATTCTGTATGACTGTATTCTGTGATATGTAGTTTTTTACATGAACTTCACAAGCATTTTATAGTCATTCTTATAAATTACTCTACAGCGAATAATGGTGTTTGGAATAATGCATGATCTTTCCTGGTAGGAGAGTACAATGTACAATTTATTTCAAAGTAAGGCCTATTGCTAAATACATCATGATCAGTCATAATAAATTTATTTTCTTTCAAATTATTTTTAATCTTTCATTATTGATCATGTTTGTGTGTTGTGTCTCACAACTTGTGAGCAACAGCCAGGCTTTGGACACTACTCAATGCTACATCAATTCCATCATTACTCACTAAGTAGGCGAAGTCTGTGGAGCAGGTTTTATTAATTGTTAGGCATAATTGATTTGTAAAATCTTTTTAGCATGTTTGACATGTTGGCATTTCTTTATAAACAAAATAATTCGCTTAAAAGACAATTTTTCGTAACTTACATCTAGGCCTACATGTACATGTAAATGGAAATAATATATTTTGATGTTTCCTCAAAGGTATTTCTCATCGAGGAAAATTGCGTAATCCGAGTTGCTTTTATTGACTGCTATTGGATGCAAAATAGTAATCCAAAAAGCATCGAAGTTAGCATTGGTAAATATTTTTCATATATCTATGTTGACATGTACAATTGTACAATGAGTTGTCTGGCACGTGTACAAATGTTATATCTTGGTGATTTTCTATAAAAATAAAAACAAGGACCCTTTGGTGATTCAACTGTACTGGACAAGGACTGTATTCGAGCTTCCGCAGTCCAGCCATTTGCTGCTCATGAGATTCATATGGCGGTTGCTACAAAATCACCTGGCTTTACAGCACCATGGAGAGTTACTGAAAAACCATGCGTGATCTTTCAGATGCCTCTTCAGACTGCGGCCATTGGTGAAATCCTTGTTGTCAATGCAATCCTCAACCTTCGTGACAAAACTGTATGTATTACTAGTGTCCCGCACGCATGTAACATGATGTAATCATAGGTCATGCTAGATCAGTCCTATTTGTATTTCTACCAAGTATTTTTTTTTCCTATTTACAAGAAACAAACAAAAAAATTGGGGGTTATGCATACGCCACTGATGTGATGTCTTAAGAATGAGATTATTAATGAAGCCTTGAAAAAGGATTGTGAGCCAAAATTCTACCGAATATTCCCTTAACTATACTGAATAATGAGAATTTAAGTTGTAAACAGATATATTTCGTCATTTTAAAAAATTGTTGGCAATTAATTTAGTTAGTTGTATGCATTTTTATAATGGGGAACAAATTATCGTAAAGCGTAGGATCAAAAACCTGGCAGATTGCCATAAGGAAATTTGTAGTGTTTTAAAGAACCAACTTTCAAAAAATCATTATTAACGACCCGCCTTAATGCCCACGGCAAGAAGCAACAAAATATTGAAGTCGCTGTCAACATCGCTGCCAATTAATTTGGGTTGCTCTGTGCATTTGTATAACTACTTGATTGCTTGTATTATCTAGACCTAAGCCTAAGGCTTCATGTATATTAATTTTTATTATTTCTTAGCTGGAATTGCTGCAAATTCTCAATAAGAATTTGAAGGAAGAATTTAGGAGAAATCTGTACAATTTTGCTGCTGTTTGCAAGAGGTAAGTACACATTTAGGCCTATGCCGGTACTAGCCAGATCCAAAATAATTCGTCCGCAATATTTTTTCTTCCAAATATTTCTTCTATTGTTTATTTTATAATGTTCTATAATATTCTTAGATATTTTTAAATTTTTTTTAAAAATATTTTTACTATGCATTGCTTTTACAATTTGTATAATTTAACTTTTTATTTGCAGCTTAATTGCCACACCGTTGGAGTCAAGATTTGGAGATGATGGACACATTGCAAGTCCAAAGATATTCACCGAGTGTCTTGAATCTTTTGCCAAGGAAGCATCGTATGTATTGAGTCGCCACGACCTCAAGGACGGAAATTTAGTACTTTGGGATGAGCACAAAATGACGGTTGAGAGTTGGTTGGATGTGATGGATCGGTTGGTAGTAACATTTCGATCGAGCGTTCCGGATATTTTCATCTGGCTCTCTGACTATTTTGTGAATAAACGACTGTCATACGTGAGGATATCCGCAGCTGAAATATGGTACGATGATGTGGTAGAGTTGAAAGGAAGAATTTGCGATGTAACAACTTCTTTTGACCTCAAGGTGAGATATTTAAATTTAAATAAAGCAGGCCGTACCGATAAAATCTAATTTCAATTTCATTAATTAGATTGCATTTTGTTTTATTTCTTAACATAAACGTGTAGTATCCAAATGGTGTTGTCAATTCACAAAATCCTGGAGAAATACGTGTCCGTATGTGGCTGGGCCGCGAGAAGTCTCTAAAAGATTGTCTGATGAGAAAGCATGATGTTGAAGAATATAATTTCTATTCTGAAACGGTAATTATTTTAATCTGTCTTCAGGTGGTCATTTTCTTTTTCTATATATTAGTATATGGATGTTTCAAAGTACCGGTAGCCAGCAACCCAGCATATACTGTCAGTAAACAGTTGTATTTTCCCTACATGTATTATGACGTTTACACGCAAACCAAATACATGCATAAAGCAGCAATTTTGCATGCAATTTGGGCACACTGAATTGACTCCTTACGCGTCCAGCTCAACTGTTAAATATTCTTAAATGCTGGATCGCTTTTGTGCACTTTCCCTCTGCTTAACCATGATATGATATAATTTTATTTGCCATAATATGAGTTCAATTTTATTACACAGTGATCTAACCGACAGTCGGTGGCATGTGCAAGTCATGTGATGCCCGCATGTGCTATATGCGATATGTTTTTTTTTTAAATCTCTATTTTTATTTTCATTAAAAGTTTCTCATTTTATATTTTTTCTTAGTACGTTATTTTTTTTATAGGGGCGGAAATCCCACATAACTTATTGTTTGTATTGTATCCCCACTGGGGATACAATACAAACATCCATGTGGTACTATTCTTTGGAAAACCATAACGATATTTTGAGCTTAAACTTACTATCCAAATTCCAAAAGTCTCCCATTTTTTATACGGAGCCGTAACATTGTTCATTCTGCCACTCTTTAATTGTTGATGAGACGCTCCATGAATGGAATAATGTTCTACTTTATTTCTTTTAAACTACTTCTTTACTACTAACGGACTCGAATTTCACTAATAGAAACTTGTGGACCCAAATGAATATGGTGAAATGTATGATCGGAGCACCCGTAGCAAAGCATCAATGTTTTCTGAGTCAGAAAAAATGTAAGTACGGTACATGAACTTTATATTACTTTTAATTAATTTAACATACGCTCGTAATTAAGAGTTTCGTTCTGCAATTATAAAAATGTTTATTTATTTTTAAGGAATAATGCAGCAATTTCTATTGCCTCTGAACTACTATCGCGAGGCAGAACTAATGATAATTCCATTAGGAAATTGCATTCTGAGGTTGCGGTTCAGAAATCATTTGGAACGGACAAACTTAAAGGTCATTTTTAAGGGCTATTGGAACATATTATTTTATATTTATATTTTATATATGTAAGCTTATAATCATATACGGTATAATAGGGGAAATGAAAAAGTAAGGCCTTTTAATGCGACCAAACTATAAATATAAACAAAACATGTTTAGTATTAAAATACAAAGGCTAAAGAGTCTATACAAACTTTGTATACACCCTTTAGAATCAAATTGTTACATGAACTTCCTTTGTATTATAAAGGAAGTTCGTGTAACAATTTGATTTTTTGTGCCAACTAGGGGAACAAACAAGTGAACATTCCCAGGCAAGTTTTTTGACTAGACCTAAATCAAAAATATGATCTCTGTCCAAAATATCTAAACGTAATTTAAGAAAGATGGCGCATCTCACACCGATGAAATAAGAACTCTTAGGTCCATATACAGTTTATACACACATCGATAGACATTTCCTGTAGTATCCAAACGGCCATACGTGCATATTAACCAACTCCAAGGAAAATCTGGATATGGCGCTCCGCCTGAGAAGGCATTTCTTACGAACCTTTTGCAGTTTTCATTCCGACGACGACATACAATTAAATAGATGACATAACCTGGTTGCTATACTAAACAAGTAAACATGTTGTGTTAGCATTTTTTAGTTATAATAAAATAAAGAGACCTAACTTTATGACTTCCCCTCATAATATAAGTGAACAACTTATGGCTCAAAAAGTAAGTTCCGTTTGGTATCGCTTAGTATACCGTAAATGAAAACAATAATGTGATCATTGTGATGTATGCTTCTTGATTAATTTTAAAATAGTGTTTTAGCAAGGTTTTTTTCTTTTCTTCTTTCAAACATACAGAAAAGGATGAGGCCAGGAGTTTTGTGAACTTCACCAAGTGGTTAAAAGACACGACAAATGATCTTAAACACAATACGAGGATTTTCAAACTCCTTAAGGTAAAATCTAAACACATATTGTGAAATGCTCTCCTGTTAAATATTAGATTTATTGTTCATGGTTTGAAATACAACAAGACCAACATTCTACGAAATAAGATACTTCTATATTGTGATAGTTATAAAGAGTAAGAAATGACAACAATAATCTTCAATAGAATCTTAAGAAGTTATATTGATAGTCAAGTCATGCATCTACAGATGGGCATGCACTGCCATGCAGTTAAACAAAAAAATTATAAATATAGATGTACCGTAATTAAATTGAATAATTACATATAATAATACATATGTATGAATAGTACATATGTAATTGAGGGTTATTGTACATTTTTTTTTTATTTAGGCAAAGAGGAGAGCACACCCTTTCTGTTACTCTTGCCCAGCGTTGTATTTGCAATTTAAAGGTAAGCAAGCACACAATAATAAGGCAGCAGCGCGCGAAGTGCATTGTAACTACCATAACTAGTTAAACTAGCGAATATCATGGCTTTGATGCATATTTCTACACATCTACACACAGACAGACAGACATCCTATAGGATCATTCAAGTTAGTCTACAATACTCGACGCTCTTAAAAATATGTTAACGTTCATGCATTTGAAGATTGTAGTCTCATCTTAATGCAGTAGGCCTACATCAAAATGACTGATATTTTTTTCAGTGTTAGGTGTTATATGTAGTTATACAACGTGTGCTAACCTTCGAGAGCTTTACTTTTTGCAGAGAAACATTCTTACCACCTGAACGTCTACATTTATCAAGCAAAGAGCTTGCTAGTTGGTGACAAGACAGGATTGTCAGGTAGGCCTACCCTACACAAACGCCTGAACCTTTTTTCACACACTCATAAATACACTAGGCTATATATGAGTGTTTGTACAATGTAATACAAATAATGTTCGAGCGAGAGTAGTACTTAAGATGACATTACTACCACGCTATTTATTGGAAAACATCATGCACCTACAAATTGCCGCGATAACCCTTCAAAAGACCGGTACCTGTAATTCTAAATAGGTTCGCTTTTTGAAACAGATTTCTCTGATCTCAGTCGATTTTTGTTCTTTTTTTTCTACATTTAAAAAAATTAAAAAATCATAAGGAAATAATTATCGGAGCTACGCGGCCTCATAAAACATAAACGAACTCACTTAGTCACGTGTCATTTGAGTCTACAAAACTCCTTTCGCTCGCTCAGACAATAATAGGCCTACAGTATATACAAACTAAATAAATAGGGTTAGGTCCCAATATTAGCCCCTTTTTGTATTCAATTCTGATAATAATTGTTTTAAAATTGAATGCTCTAGAATAACGGCCCAATTTTCCATTTATAGATCCATTCGTTAAAGTCACATTCGGAAGCAAGGGTGCTCAGACTAGATGCTTTCCTGAGAGTATCTGTCCTGTTTGGGTGGAGTGTTTGGTGATTCCTGACATCATCATTCCAGGGCCTAAGCTAACAAGTGTCAACCAAAATGACGGTATCCCAGAAGTGCCAATGGTCATTGCCGAAGTCTACGATTACGATACACCGGTTTGTTTTATTTAAAACTTTCTCGAATCATATACCCGGAATTCACTGAATTATTATCTAATTGGATTAAGATGACCGATAATCAGCTTTTCATTGTTTGTTATTAAGGAGGTTACAAATTTTATTGGTCGCACATCATTCGCTCCCAGCACTACGGCAACGTTTGGAAATATTATTTTGTGGAGAACTCTATTTCTAGGAGACAAATGGGCTGGAGAATTACTAGCTGGAGCAGAATTGATATCAAGCGTAACTATTTTTTATGAATTTAGTTTCATTTATGCACTATTGATTTTAATCTCATATATGACCGCGGGTTAAATGTTGCAGCGCATACTAATCATTTTCTTTTCTGAATTAATCGTTGACACAATCATCATTTATAATTCCACTCCTTAGTAATCATGTTATCCTTTGAGTACGTTTTTTTTAAATATTTTTCTGTACAATAACGTTCTTTGTGATTACTTTTGAAATATTTTCAGAAATATACTTTGGTGGAAGACGACGATGATGACAAAGTTTATACCATTCCCAAAGATATAAGACCAAAACTTCAGAGGAGCAACCTTGAGGTGAATTGTGCAATTGATTTAAGAATAATACCTCCACCCTTGTGGGAGGGGAAATGCAGAATTAGTGGATTTATTAATAGCTGTAGCAGTTATTTTATTTATTTATTTTATTTAGTATATTTATTAATTTTTATGTTCATATTTGGATTGTGCGACGATTGACACCCTCTTGCAAAATAGATTATGTAGATTTAAGAACAAAAACACTCCATAGAGATTTTGTAACCTTATAAATACCTGGTAGGTATTTTGTTCAAGATTGAGTGGGTGCAAAAACTGCAATCAGCCATTTATCGACATCTACTGTTACGATATCGAACCGATTGCATCGACTGACGTGCTGCTGGATTTTCCAAAAATAACCAACTTCCAATGTAACCATTTCATCAAAGAGATGGTAATGATTCTAAAATCCCATTGAAATGCACTTTTGCGTATCACTTGCTTTGAAATTTTTCTAAAGTCGAATTGAAATATAATTTCCAATGCAATATAGTACAATTACATTTTTTTCTTATCTTTAAAGTACCTTCCTGTCGATGACGTCTACCTTCCTACAGTAATGTTGAGATTAAAGGAAAGTGGACCCTTGGGGCACATTATTACTTTAGGCGTCGCCTCACTGGACCTGTCCAATCTGGTTTCTGCAGACCTGGATTTTGAGAAAAGATCAAAGCGGCAAGGAGGTGTTAAAAAAAACGGTGCGGTCGCATTTGTTTAGTTTATTTTTGACTTTTTTTACTTTAAAATAACCGCTAGTTTTTTTTTAGCAATTTTAATTATTCTTTTTAAGATGATGCTATATA
>JAQIYI010001178.1:0-13055 GCA_034700265.1 Polyzonium germanicum
GGAGCGACGTTAAACCAACGGTTAATTCGACGTTGGCTACCCTGGCCACGCCCAACGTTGGCGCATACCGTCGCACCAACGAAGAACCAACGTCCTGGCGACGGCCACCCAACGTTGGCCCAACACAATCTTGCTACCTGGGTAATCTTGTCTAATCGAGTTAATGTGACTAGGCCTATTTATGTTTGCATAATTTACCGAAATCCATGGTGTTGATGAAGACGGTTAAGAAAACGAGGACGCAAAGGACGCTGGCAGACTTCATTTTTACGGCAAGCGTGTTTGAGTCGTACTTCAAGAAGCTCCTATTTTTATTATTTTATTATTCCGGTGAATTTTACAATTAAAACCTTGCTTTTTATATACATACAGGTCCCCCCCCCTGTCCCCACGTAGATTGGTCGTCAAAGCCACTACAGTAGTACTGTGGTACCAGCTAGCGGTAGGTGAAAGGGCATATTTTTTCGTCCCCCATTAGCGCAATTGCGACTGGTCATTGGTCACCATCCGGTTTGACCCGCTTTTCTGATCCCGTGAATGTGACTACTCGACATTCGTTATTGTCGATTTCCATTTTCTAACCGAACGAAACCTTTTGTGTTTGACCAACCAGTGCGACCACTGCAACCAGTTGTAACGAGATTCCGCGTCTGGTCGCGCGATAAAAAAGCAACAGTCAGAATCAGCCCTTTTAATATCTACGAAAATCTTTTTTTGGAAAAGTTTCTCAATTATGTGTGTTTATTCGAATGATGATTCAACCTCGATTTTTTTCATTTTAAAACAACACGAAAATTGTCATGGCCATTGTGCGTCAAAAATGCACTTTGATGGACCCTTGGACTGTTTGACATCAGAAACGTAAAATCCTTTTAAGCTAAGTATGAACTTTGGTCACCATTTCCATTGGTATTGGTTGCCGGAAGACCTTGAACAAGGGCGACACCTAGTCTTATATCCTACGGTATTTTGTAGTGTATCTACCGGCCGTGTATTTACCTTGGAACCTCATCGATATGAGTGCGCCACTGCCAAAGTTCGCAATTCCACATTTTCAGTTTTTCACTCTGTGAGAATAGCGAAGATGGTGGTCATACCCGCATCCTGTTTATCTGCGCGTTCACCATGCACCCATGATGAACGTATCTTCTGCCGTCATAAATAGACTGGTAAGCTATATTTAAGTTAGTGTCCTATTTTGACCTGTTTTTATGTCTAGACCGAATAAAATTTCCATTTATTTTAATTTTATCGAGACTTATTAGACAATTTTATGTAGTAAAACTCCAAAGAGTTAACTCAACAAGACTGCGGGCTGGAATCACTAAACACTTAAGAAGTTGTTGCGACTTGTTCACTAATATGCCGGCGGATTACCATTAAAAATACCTCTCATCTGCACGAATACTGACCAGTAGAGTAGCACGTCCTAGTGCGCGTACGCGTTGCATCTCATTTGGCACAATTAGCGATTTTTGCCAATCGCTAATCGTGCGAAATTGAACGCCTTGCGAATGCGTCCGCATATGAAAAAATGCAACGCGAATGTTTTGTAACACTCAATTGCAAAAACTACGAATTTATATCGTGAAATTTGAACGAAACTCGCACACTCTCTGAACTTGATTAGAATGTAGCTTAATTTATTAGAAATTAGATTAAGAATAGGCTATACCTTCAGTAGGTAGGCTATGTGTTACAAATGTCTAAAACTCTTTAAAATAATGTGAGAAATTTAAAATACCTTTCTCAAGATGTGTTGAATATTGTCGATCGGACGGTTCAGAAGTTCTCAAGAATATGAGTGAAAGTCTAGGCGGTCCACTGGGTTTTATAGTCGCGTTTGCTCCTCAGTCAGCGTTAATTTTTGGCTACCATTTTCCGAATTGCAAGAACTAATTACTCAACAAGTAGCACATACACTTGCACATGTGCATGCTTTTGACGTTGTTGCATAGGCCTACGTGCTGACACGTACAGTTACTACTGGATGAGCATGCTCTTCAGTCAGCGTTAATTTTTGACACTACCATTTTCTCACCTTGCAAGAACTAATTACTCAACAAGTAGCACATACACTTGCACATGTGCATGGTTTTGACGTTGTTGCATAGGCCTACACGCAGACACGTTGCTGTGCGTTGTGTAACAGCCACGCGCTGACGTGTGGTACGTTACTTGAGAAAAGTGGACGTATATTAGTATTGTTCTATGAACGCTTGACCACGCGCTCATAGTTCACTGGATTCATCTTCTCGCGACGGAGGGGAAGATTTAACGCTCAAGCATAACACACAAACGCGCCATTTTAAACAGCCCTTAATGCCTTTGAAACAAAACACCCTCCTAAAATATGCCTTGAAAAACGCCATTGATAACGTCATGTAATTCTTATAAGATACGCCAATTAAGAAAAAAACAATACACGTCATGCACCTAACCACAGACTTATAAGCCCTGATAATAATTAATCAGTTTGGCATATTTTTACGGAAGCTTGAATGGTCGCGCAAAAATAAATATATATTTGGTGAAAACATATCTTTTGATGCTCAAATATATTTATAGACTCAAAATATATTTTTCACCACCTAAATAATATTTTTATAGCTTACAAATATATTTCTTGCCCCCCTTTTAAATATTTGTTTAGCCGATAAATATATTTCTTACCCCATATAAAAATATATATTTTAGCCTAAAAATATATTTCCACCCCCATATACAAATATATTTTTACCGCTCATCCCCATTGCTAAGCTGCTATCCTACAGTGGTCTATAATGACTTCTTGGGTTTTTTTGTCACATCACAATTTTTATTTCTATCGATGTATATCGATCTACATAGATCTACGAGCGTTCATTTTAACCCCTATAAAAATATATTTCTGACCCTCTATAAAAATATTTTTTTCACCCCCTATACAAATATATTTTAGCCTAAAAATATTTATTTTAGCCTAGAAATATATTTTTCACTTCCTATACAAATATATTTGAGCCTAAAAATATTTATTTTAGCCTAGAAATATATTCACCCCCTATAAAAATATATTTGAGCCTAAAAATATTTATTTTAGTCTAGAAATATATTTTTCACACCCTATACAAATATATTTGAGCCTAAAAATAAGTAATTTAGTCTAGAAATATATTTTTCAGACCCTATAAAAATATATTTCTATATGGGGTGAAATATATTTATTTGTACTTCCCTCGTGAAAAGACTGGAAGTAGAAATAAATATTTTTATAGGGGGTGAAATCACGTGAATTCACCTGATCAACGTGCGTCGTCAGATAGCTGCCATTTGTCTGCAATCGCGTGGTTTGAGCCAAAACTCTGCGAGAATGTCAATGCAGGTTGAAAGGTGTCGCAATTGTGGTAAACCGCTTTTCCGATATATGAATTTCTGCTACAATTGTGCAACGTCAATAGCAGCAACAAACGTACTGAAACCAACTGCTGAACCGACAACAGGTTCAGCCCCTCCTCAGCGGTCAACAGGTTCAGCCGTTGCTCAGTAGTTGACGGTTGAAAGCGAACTCACCCCGGATGATGATGCAGGTTAGTATTAGGTCTAGCGTATTAGGTCTATATCGTTGTGGCGATGCCTAGCATCGCTCAGGTAATTGTATGCCATGTAAGCATCGTTTTTATTGGATCAGTGCTATTGCCAGTGAGGGCTCACTGGCAATATCCATTTCAACGCATGTGCCAGTGAGAGAACGCTCACTACTTATGCTTATTTTAAATTATCGTTAATTATTAATTTGAAAAGCCAGCTTCCTCGAACACAGCTGACTTACACTCCATCATCTTCGGCCAAAAAACGCACCAGCAAGCGTACTGTTCGTTGGCACCACCAACGACCATGCTGAGGGCCACTGATGCCGAAGTCGTCCACAACTAAGACAGCGCCGATGTTTCGGGAATTTCTCCCATTATTTAAGCTAACCAATTGATGCATTCTATTTTATTGCGTCTTATCTATTGTGTGTTAGACGGGTTAATTACCACCAAATTGTGTACTCAGTTACATGTAATTTCACGTTTTCAGGAACTCTTTGGTCAACTACTGAGTAGCACAGCGTTGCACGAATGCATAGCCGCCAATATCAATCGGGTGGTTTGTAACACGTTTGAGGAAACCCCGCAGGGCGCCAGCAGCAAAAACCACGTCGACCAAGTCTTATCGTCAAATCCTGTCATCGCGTCAGCTGCTGCTACAACGAGTGAGGAACGGACCGTGACAGTCGCGGACACTGAAAACGCCCAGCCTGAAGCTGTCAGATTCGTCGGCGGAACATCTCGTGCCTGACAACGTGGATCTAACACACGACAGAAATGGGGGGAAAATGCTTAATTCGTGAAAATTGATTAAAATGGGTTTTTCTTTGATTTTAATTTTTTTAATTATATAAAATATATTGAATTAAATAAATCAATAAAAAACAATCAAGCTTGGTGAGAATATCCTTATAAGTGAGCTTGTCTTAATCAAGTCAGCCATTGCAGTCCATTGTACATCTCACGTGCATTCTCAATAGTAGTATTGAACGTGTAATCAGGGAGGATTACTCTGGTATTTTATATAGACAAAAATGGCACCATTTTCTTCTTCCTGTTATATGTAACACTTATGGGTTTGAAATCTTTTTTGACGTATACAAGCCACATCGCTGGGAAAATGGCTACGAAATCCGATTGGAGAATCAATCTCAACACAATATTCAGGGGATGGTTCAATGGGGATCAAGCGCACAACTCGGAGTAGCGTGAGTAAGCAGAGCAAAGCAAAAAGCGCTGCTCGACTCACTGAGCTACGAAACTCCCTGGTGCCATCTTGAAAGGACGCTAAAGCACGTCCTTTCAAGATGGCAGGCAGGTGCCATTTTTGAGATATGAGTAATCCTACTGTACTTCTTATACTGTGGTGTGATCTTGAAAATGCACGTGTGATGGATAATTGTGTGACGTTTGGGATTTAGGAAAACTCTGGGTTTCGACTTTTTACCCTTGGTCGACAAAACTTAGCGTTAGCTAAGTGTAATTTAAGGGGCCGACAGATTGCGAACGACGATTTCCAGCAGGGCTGTCCGATGATTTAAATGGTTGGGTACTCTCACGCTGCGCGCAAAGGAATTTAGGCTTACTCGTAGGTTCTGTTAACTTTTAGCTTTATTCCAGGGGCAGCCTGACACGTAATAGGATGAAATCTACAAGAACCTTTTGACTCAGAATATCGCGACACTTTAATGCATTGAGCGAATGAAGGTGGGAAATGACGGGATTGTAGGGAAAACAAATTCGGAAATGAATGGAAAAACTTAAGATATCTACAAATTTTGGCTATTGTGAAACAAGGCTTACATTGAAAAATACACTGTGCATGCTCATTTGATAATGAAATAGGAAGGGTTGTTGCTAAGTTCATTGTTGTCGAGCCAGGTGCAGCATGGCTGGTTACGGCTTGAGCTGGCTTTTGCTGTCAGATGATCTTACACTTCCTCCTTGGGTTTCGTGCTGGTGGCAAAACGATGTTGGGTTATGAGTTCTGGGCCTGGGCATTGTGCTGGGACAGCAGCACAATGACTGGTTCCATGGCAACGACCTGGGCTTGGGCATTGTGCTGGGCTTGCAGCATGACCTGGTTCTGGGACGGCTCGTTGTTCTTGGTGCCTGGATTAACTTTACTTTTCTCAAAAAAAAAGGATTAGTGTGGTGGCCAAACTGTCTGTTTCTTAATAGTTCTCAAAAAAAGTTTACTCATTGTTTGCTCTCTCAAAACTCTCAAACTCTGCTGCTGAAACTTTAGGCTGCAAGGTGATTACTAATTGTTTTTCACTCGCTTTCTTTATTTGTTTCTGTCTGGGGCCTGGGAATTTTCCAGAGATGATGTCACTGTCTCTTAAACTTTCCTCAGCCCTTTCCTGACTGGTCATTGACTTTGTTACCGCATGGGCTGACAACTAGTTGCCTTGGGACTTTTGTTTCTTTACCAGAAAGGCTTAGCCTTTCTGTCTTTCTCTCTGTGCTCTGATCCACGCTTCCTCTCAGTGGGTGGGAAAGGGGAGGAAATCTCTTGTTTCTGATCTCTCTATCGCTTCTCTGCTTTCTGTTTTCCCAGGGGGGAGCGGTTTTCTCGGTTCTCTTATTGTCTCAGCCTCACTGGACTTTTGATTTCATTTTTTTTTCTTTTTTTTTCGTTTTCACATTCGATTTCTAGGTCAAACTCCACTTGCTTGGATGTTGTTCCTTTCTCTGTTTTCTCTTTAGGCCACGTTTTCTTGTTAGGCCTTGTCTCTTTTTGAAACTGAACTCTCGGAACTCCCAGAGTCCGATAATTTCTCTGGGTCGGGTTCAACTCGAATCCCTTCATCTCATACTAGACATGGCTCAAAAAAAGGCTTAATGTTTGTTACATTGACCTTGTCCATGATTACTTTTCCTGGTACTGTAGGAAAATCAACCAAATAAACATTCTCATTTCTTTTTTCTCTGATTAGGCCTGCTTTTTTATATAAAGCATTAAACTTTTGACTGGTGCCAGGTTTTGGCTGGAAATCTCGAACCAAAACCGGATCTCCAGGTTTAAACTCGGTGGGGCTATATGTTTCTAATCGTAATGTCTTTTATGTGCCTCTTGAGCTCTCTGCAGGTTCTCTTTGGCTCTTAACTCGATCTGCCTTTGAATCTATTCTGCATCCTCGAGGCTCGGCACTTCCTGGCAACTCAAGAAGCAGATCAGAAATTTCGAGCCTGGGTTCACGACCAAACATTAGTCGGTGGGGACTAAAACTGGTAGAGGCTTGAACTGTGTTATTATAAGCGCGGATCGCCTCAGACAGGATCTTAGCACAACTTTTCTTTTTGATTTGTCCAAGGGTGCAAACCCTTCTTAATAATTCTGAGAATGCTCTGATTAGTTCTTTTGGCCAGCCCATTTGCCCACATGTACGATGCAGGCCTACAGGGTGTTTAAGAAAAGTCAATCAGATTGATGAAAATCAATAACTAGAGTGCGGATGTAAATTGCGCAATATTGTATCGGCAAAATAAGTGAAATTCATTAAAAGGGAAGAACTTGCATTTGATATTTGCTTTTCAAGATACATTTTCTGCATGGAAACTACTGATTGGTAAAACTCTGGAACTTTCTTGGACACCCTGAATTTTGATATGACTAATTGGGAGACCGTGCCTTTTTCGTGATCTAAATTTTCATAGATGGGACACCTTGCAACCCTGGCTATAGAAATCGGTTTGAACATTTGCCCTCACTATTTTATGTGGTAAATGGACAAAAGCGCAGTTTTATTAGAGGAAATAAAAATTAACAATGCAATATACTGTATATAGGACTAAAGCTCAAGTAAAGTTTGAATTAGTAATACTGTTGGTAGGTGGTTCTGGTTCCAGAACTACCCGTCGCATCACTTTTTGACTAGCTCTGGCAGGACTGAGGCAATTAATCGCATTGGGTCCGACGGGACTTGGGGTACTTATGGGTACTACCTAGGGGCTTGGGCGCTGGTCGCCATCACTGTCAGAGGACTCACAATCTGAGGTCTCTAAATTTCTACTTTCTGTAAGGCAAATTCTCTTTTTTTATCTTTTCTGTCTGTAGGTTTCTCTGTTATCTTTTTCTCTGTCTTCTGTGTCTTTCTGTTCTCTGTTACTCGGTTTTCTAACTCTGGGTTTTTGGCACTGGTCACTAGACTCTGCCATCTACTGCTAACTCAGGGGGGGGGGAAGTCTGGGGGGCAGGTTACTCTGGTTACTCACGGTTAACCCATGGAGTTGGAGGAGGTTGACAGCGGCCTGAAGTTCCTCGACCTCTGATCTTCGCTCCACGATCCTCGGCTGCTCCTTGCGTCCTGTTGGGCTTGGAGTGCTGGTTGTCGTCGGTTGTGGACATTTTCTTGTCGATCTTCCGATTCGCGATTTTTCTCAACTCTGTTTGGAACTTGTAGATTTCCTCTTAACTCGACATACTACGTGGAAACGCTGCGATGCAAAATGCCCTGCATCTCCACCATTTGTGACACGTAATACGATGAAATCTACAAGAACCTTTGACTCGGAATAGCGCGACAGTTTTATACATTGGGGACGAATGAAGGTGGGAAATGATGGGATTTTAGGGAAAACAATGAATTCGGCAATGAATGGAAATCTACAAATTTTGGCTATTGTGAAACAAGGCTTAAGATTGAAAAATACACTGTGCATGCTCGATTTGATAATGAAATAGGAAGGGTTGTTGCTAAGATCTTTGTGGTCAAGCCAGATGCAGCCTGGCTGATTACGGTCAAGCGCACCTGGCTTGAGCTGGCTTTTGCTATCAGCAATGTCCATTCATGGACATTGCTGGTTTACACTTTGGGAATACGTTTGAAGGTCAGTTACGAGGAGTGCAGCTCAGGCAGTCGTCCAACCGTCATGGTTGGCCGGCTGCTGAAGCTGGCTCTCCACGTGGCTGTACTTTGTGTCCTACTTAAACAATAACTTAAAGGTTTACAAAATCAGGGCAAAATGGCAGGTACACACTGAATACTAAGACTGGGCTAAATGGACTAAAACAAGTTGGCGGGTAATAACTAATCATAACTAATAACTAATCGTGCAGGGTGCCTAAGGGTAGAAATGACTGTGAAGGGTGGCTACAAATATGGGCGCTAATTGAGTCTGTGACCGGGCAAAAATATTTAACGCCTAAGCAATCTGCTTGTGCGTGAGTAAACAAGACAAACATCCGTGTGGCTAGGAGTTGTAATAATTAATAAAAGTCTGAGCGATTGAGGTTGCTGGTCAATTCCTTAGGCGATTTTTTTAATTATACCAGTGTTTTAGTAGTATTAGGGCCTACACTCCCTAAAACTTGCAAAGTCGTTTATCTGCGCAGAAGCGACATCCAGAGCAGACATGCATAAAAATGCGATACACGTTCTCATGTGAACAACTGAACATGTAGGCCTACTGGGTGGCAATTATCAAACGGGTTAGCGTTTAATTTCGTGAACGGGGTCTGAATATAGATATCTTAATAATAATAATTATAAATTTAAAAGTGCCTTTGAAGATTTTAACTCACTCTTGTGTAGGCTTAGTTCATTTTGAAAACAACATTGCACATTCTGAATGTTTGTTTGTAAAGTCTTAGCTCAAAACGATATTTGTGCCCTTTTTTCGAGGATGTTAACAACTGCATGCTCCAACAAGTGTTTTTAAACAGACGCTTAATAATTAAGTAACAACTTAGAGTTAGTATAAAAAAAAATAATAAAACATAAATAAAATAAAATACTTGCATAATACTTGTATTGCGCCATTTCTCCCCCTAGTACTGTGTGGTCAAAACAGTATTAAGTTTGTTGACAACGTATTTCCCTTTGATCAGGTTAAAGCTCGATGCACACTAGAACTTTTTAAGGGGAAGTAGTGTTATGAACAATTGAACATACATGTACATGATGTACATGCAGTGCACAATGGTGTACATGTACAGTATGTTCATAACACTTAAGTGCTTGCGTCTGCTCGTCCGTTGCGCTGAAATCGCTCATCAGTGTACATGATGTACACTGTGCATCATGTAGACTGATGAGCGATTTCAGCGCAACGGACGAGCAGACGCAAGCACTTAAGCGTTTGTGACCTTGATAGCAGAGCCTCCAGAGGGGCAGGCAGCGCTCCAACATAGAGCATTAGCGCTTCAGGACCCTTACCTTCCTTAAGTAATAAATCCCACATTAAGTAAAGCAATGGGGCAGACAGCACACATATTCCTTTTCGTTCAAATTATGGGTGGGGGGAGGAGAGAAAGAAAATTATGATCTATAAAAAACCTTTCCCCCATCACAAAATAGTTGGGACAGCCCTCTTCCCCATAAACATACATGTAGAGCTGAGTGAGCACAGTTCAACTTGAGACTTTGATATGAATCTGACTGAGCTATCCCTGAGTTGATAATACGCTAAACAATTTAGTTTGGATGTGATTGGTCACATCTGGTCATTTGTAGCGGACTATTTGGTTAAATACAAGAGACCAATACACCATGAACGCTGGTGCGCATCCAGACTGGCAACGATGGGCGTCCTACAGAGCTATGGTTACAGGAACATCAGAAACATTCTGGAAATGTTGCAAAAAACATGTTACAAACACATTATGCAATTGCCTAAATACTCAGAAAATATTGCGTAAAAACATTATGGAAATAGCTGAAACATCCAGGAAATTTCGTGCAAAAGATTACAAAAACATTCCGGAAATGTAACCTCAATATTTCCTTACTGTTATTGCATCATTTCTGGATTGTTATTGAGGTACACGGAATGTTTGTCTAATTCTTAAGGAATTGCTATGGAGGACGCACATTGTTGCTAGGCGGGATGTGCAGCAGCGCCATCTGCCTTTGCTACTTCTGTAATTTGACTTTAATTTTCAAATAAACTCGACTAGAATATTTCATAAGAGAATTGATTCCAATAAGATATTAAAAACAAGAAAAAAAAAATAAAGTCATGGCAAGAATAAGCAATGCAACTGTTTTGTACCATAATACTACATGTAATATAAACCACCATTATGTCGGACGTATTTTAATTGGTTAAACAATTAGGTTAAATAACCACTTGAAGTTATGGTACAATGAGAATTTAAAAATAAAGGCGGCGTGTGGGGACTTTCCAAATGTGATCATGAATCAAAATAAATATTGTTTCTATGCTAATCAGAAGAAAATTCGCATTAAAAGTCGCCATTAAACGAGAATACTTGTCGTTTAACCAATCATGTTGAAGAAAGATGTTTTACCTGAAACGTGGCCTTGAAATGAACGAAAAGCAAATATTCGTTGAATTAATATGCTAGGTGCATCTATGCATTGCACCTGTAGCATGTGTTATTAGCGGCCCACACGTAATTCATTATTATGTCTAAAATCAAAGCCGATACAGGGTGAGCTATGAATACTCAAGGTTGATGACATGTATCAAACTTAAGACATTCATCATTTACGTTGACATCCCTAATGATTATAAGGAAAACTAGAGTGTGACTTGAGACTGTCTTAAGTCCATAGGATTGCATTGGCAAAACAATCTCAAGTCGCGTTCAAGGTTTCCTTATAACCGACCCTAATCATGGGAAACATGTGCAAACTTGATTTCCTATAGGCAATTCAGCTGTACAAATTTAGAACAAATCAACAACTTAGTTACAACCAGTTACTACCCATGGATTCTATGGCATAATATGATGTTACGGAAACTGAAATGATTAAAAAAGGGAACCTTGAATTCAGCAGGAACGTAAATTGAAATTGTCTCATCAGAGCACCCTGTACAGAATAGATATTAACTGATTTGGCTACCAATTTTTTTCCAAGGAAATACTTTATGGCTACAAGTAAGTGGTTCAGAGAAAAAAAAAAGTAAAAGTGAAAAAAAAACATCAAGGCGAATGATATAAATAGATGAGAAAATTGAATAAAGCTTCACAAAACAAATATTTTCAAAGCAATTTCTGAATTTTCTTAAGCTTGTCCTGTTTTCATCATGGTTTCCAAGATTATGGTGAGTTAGATTGTGTTCAATAATCTTCATGATTGTTTTTAGTAAGTTTTAGAACATAATATAAAGTTTACTCTACAAGAACTCCAATTGATAATTTGATTCGTGAGAAAGAATATCTTGGATAAACTTAAAATCGGTTACGTAATATAAATTGCCAAGGTAAAAAAGGGTTTAACAATATAACAAATAGACCCTAAGTTAAAAATAATTAAAAATTAAATTAAAAAAATTAAAGTTAATTAAAATAATTAAAGTTATTTAAAATATCTAAGCATGCTCATGATTATACATGTATTTTCAGACAGCTCGTAAATTTTTGTTATAATAAAACTGTCATGATGCCAGATCTAATCTGAACAAAACTGTTGCCCAGAATAGGCCTACCAAAAAATGTAAAATAAAACTATTTTTAATGCTCTAGTTCCAGGCATCTGCATTTCTGCAGAAGACTGAAATCCCAATAAGTTGTGGGTTGACTAAGGATACGCCTGACTGATTAGCTGAATGAATTGACAAATGGAGGACTGACTAATCATAGTCAAGCCGTTTATGGACTGACTCAGTGGGGTATGCCTAAAGAATGAAGTTAACGTTTTTTTGATTGTCCTCACACAGATACTGATGGTTGTGGCTTTCGCCATAATTGCCACTGTTATGGCCAATCGACCATACGGATCAGGCGATGACAAAGGAGACGATGATAAACGTGATGATGGATATGGCGGTGGTGATGGAAAGCAAGGTGGTGGAAAGGCAGATGGTGGTGGTGGCGGACAACATGGCGGTGGTGGACAACATGGCGGTGGTGGACAACATGGCGACGGTGGACAACATGGCGGCGGTGGACAACATGGCGGCGGTGGACAACATGGCGGTGGTGAACAATATGGGGGCGGTGGAAAACCTGGTGGCGGCGGAAGTGGATATTAAGCTCAATTTAAAAAAACCATGGCGACCCACAGGTTTACAACGGTCAAATCGACATGACAACTGAGTAAGATTTCTAAAGTGAATTTCACCTCAATTATGGACTGATACCATAATCCGCCAATTAATGATTTCCAAATGATTTCAGACCGGCCCCTTGTTCAGAAATAGCCAACTGCGGAATCGAATACTATACTTCTACAATTAACTTCATTTATATTTTTGTATATTTTTATTTTTAAATTTCTACAAAATAAAATCATGTTGACTGGGCAATTCATTTTGTTTTATGAAATCACCGCACGCGCTATGCCTTTGTAAACAAAAATAATCAGAACCTTTTGTTTTGTTTGCTTCGGCCTTTTTCACGTTTGCTGGCGCGAGTCTTACCGTGTGCTCTGGCCATAGCTTCCTCATGACGAGTTTATGTTGCTCCATTGCATGCGTCACGTTGCAAGTTTTAAACGCATGCAACGCATGCAAGGCTGTGCAAGTTCATCCTAAATAAGAAAGCAACTAGCAAGAAAAACAACCAAGAAC
>JAQIYI010001179.1:0-13049 GCA_034700265.1 Polyzonium germanicum
ATATTTATGAAGTAAAGGGTAATGGCAAGTCCATAAATAAGGTCATGATCTACAATTCATAATTAATCGTTTGTGTGGATCATCTATTTCTCAAGATTACAGATGGTTAAGCGCGAAACTATTCGTAGATTCAGATTATGTAGACGATCCTGACGACCATCAACGAAGACGATACACAGCGCTGTATGCAGACAAGCCTACAATTTAACAAAAATTATCCTGCAAACCACACAATAAAGTATAAGAATTTAAGAAAGAAGTTTTTTTTACAAAATAATTGAACGCAACACGTCACACGGGACGTCCAGTGACTTCTCGCGTCCGTCCATGCCGAGATGTGGAGCCGCGCGGCCATCTTGTTTGGTGCCTGGCACCAAAAGGATTTTTTTTATGCATTCTCTCTACAAACATTCGAGGATTCTTTTTCTTTCTTTCTTTCTTGGAGTGGAGGCACAATTAAGAAGCTCAGGTAGAAAAAATGTTCTGGAATGGATGCTGGTTGGGGGGAGAGAGAAAGTTTCACAGAGGTGAAACACACCTTGTTTTTGAGGAGGAGGAGGTGGAGTAGCCAAAGAGCCATTGACGCCTCGACCACGACAACGACTTGGAAGTTGGCTTCATGGAGCCACCACACGCCAAGTGAAGACACTGGCAGCATTGAGGATCGACATGACAAGGAACCCGTGTAACGGCAACGAGCTTATCTATAGAAAACAAATCTCGCCTCCTCTTGCCACCCCGTCAAAATGGAAAAATACACCTGTACAGTGTAAAGCCCCCACACCAAAATGGTAATAAAAAGTAAAATAAAAAGTTTGAAAGAAGAGATTTTGAAGACAAAGGCTTTTCTTCCAACGCAGTACACAATGCGCATGAAGAAGACTGCACGGTATGATTGGTGCATGGGAGAAATTCTCAAGACTACGATGGACTACTGGATGTCAGTCAAAAGACTAGCTGGAGTCAGACAGTCAAGCAGCTGGGATCGAATTCCAGGTGCCCTGAAACTGTTACACTGATGCAAATTTTAATCTGCTGACTTGACAAGCGTACAGTGCTGCTGAGACAGACACACAGACCAGTGCAATTGAAGTCTGCCAGTAGTTTCGGATTTCTCGCTTCGCTCGCTCGGACAAAAATCTCGCTGATCATCATCATCATCACCGAGCGTTTCGGGCACGGCCCATCCGACTGAATTGGATTGGAGGTCATCCATGTCGACGTAGTGTACGTCGAGTCGATCGTCACGATTGGCAGAGCATCGCGAACGCGATTTTATTCGACTAACTAGACCTAAATAAATAGATTAAAAGGAGCCTCATCTAGCTAGACCTATAATCCTACATGTATCATGTCGGATCCTCTTCTGTTTTATTTGCTCAAAGGCGGAAACTTAATTATTAGCCACCAAAAGGCCATGCAACCATCAGCAAGTGTGTAGGCCTATTTTTATTATTGGGACTACATATAAGCCGCTGGAATTAGCCTGCTGACCCAGATCCAATTGATTGATGTCGAGTGTGATGCGCTCGACCAATAGGTGACCACTGGTCAACTGCCTGGAGCAGTAGACCATCTAATCTATTTTTTCTTCTTCTTGTCTTTAACAGATATAAATATAACATTAAATATACGTATATCAGATATAAACGTGTTACAAGTGCAACAGAAAAGTGTCTCGCCCGCTCAACCAATAGTAAATGTATTTGATGCAACGCTTTTATGCCTATCGTGATTTTTCTCATTTTTCTGGCTGCCCAATGCTGAAAAATTGTTTACAAAATGGTGGGGGGGAGAGAATTTGTCACAAAATGGTGGGGGGGAGAGAATTTGTCACAAAATAAAAAGGGGGTGAACCTCTGAAGTTCCTTACTTATGGCCCCCAAAACAGTTTTAAATCTGAGTGTAAATAGAGTACAAAGACTCCGCCTTGCTCAAACAATGGCCGCATTCTCGGCCGGCCAAAGCTCAAACCGGAAGTGCCCTTAATTTGATCACGCCGCCGTTCACGTATGTCGTGTTCGATATGTCGATATACAGTATAAGCTCGACTACTTCCTGCCGCCAGTCCATCCAAGGATTTTCCTGGACAAACAAGTAAAACAACGGATCAATCATGTTTGTGTGCGACATTGTGCAGGCTTATTTGTGCGCTGTGTTGGTTGAAGTTGCCAGCCAGCAGTGGACATCAATCATCGCAATTAACCTCCCATTTGCCTTTCAAGAGAATTTTTTCCCAGCCTTGTTGTAGAACACAACACGTACGTCGGCCATTTTAAAGGGCACTCGAACACGCACGCACTCCCTTTTAATTCATAATATCCGATATACATTCGGCCGCCATTTTGGATCCAAATAGAAAACAAGAAAAAATAAAAATTGATGGATCGATCGCACAATCCGTCTCCAGACTCAGGCAAGTCCAAATGACAATAATGTCTAGGCCTATTTAAAAGCCAGCCATTTGGCCGCCCTTCCCCTACTTAAGTGCCACTTACTATGTAGCCTACATGGGCAAGTCATGGAAACATACATATCGACCATCTGGCAGGCGTTCAAGCCTCAGGCAGGGCAGCTGAGCTACATGCGAGCTGTTCTGAAGCAAACCTTTAGCGACAAAACAAAAAGCCCACTTCCGGTCGACTATTTCAAAGGTGACGTCACATCTAAGGAGCACCTGCTGCTGAAAATTCACATAGTGTAAAAAAATTCAAAATCTATGGAAAATGGAGGAGTACTAACGACGATGTCACGTCTAAGGCCGGAATCACTAGTGCAAATCTAAGACCTGTCTCGAGTCGAGACAGCTTTAGAAACTTCCGGTTATGAAGAGAGACTATAGTCCAAATTAGTTATCATATAGTATTATGGTCTCACGGATTTTGACTATTCTCCACGCATAACCGGAAGTTGCTACAAACAGGTCTGAGATTTGCACTATTGCATGATTCTATGCAAAATGATTTGTCGTCTGCTTCGGCGCACTATTTTGCCCGGGCAAAACGCAACGTTGAGGACAGCACCTGCTGCTGCTCAAACTCAAATTTCATTTATGCTGAGATTTTCACTAAAACGAATTTAAAAACTATCAATGGATAATCGAAACACAATATGTTGGTGTTCACGGTCCAAGGGAGACATTGGATAATGGGTATATGGCGGCCAACGGGAAGTTCACGTCATCTGATCTGACTGCCGACAGAATAAATGAGAAAGAAAGAAAAATGAACAAGGAAGCTGTCTAGAACCGGAAGTTGACCCGGCCGGGGGTTCACTTCTCACAAATACTTGTTACAGCGGGGCTGAGAGAAACGATAAGACTCAAATTACACTTACACGTATTGAAAAAAATAAAAATGAAATGAAAATAAAAGCGTCTGTAAACAAAGAAAGACAGACAATTGTCTTTCTGTTTGAAATTCTTGCAAGGAGGAGGAGGAGGCTAAAAGCATTTTTTGTCGTGACTCGATTGTCTTTGTTGTCGTTCTTTGGGAGGGCGGCATCCGTAGGACTAAGATTTTTCAAAAAGTTGAAACACGATCTTCATCAAGTGTGTCCTTAAAAGCAGAAATTAATTTTTAATAACATACAAAAAATAACCTTCCGACACAAACACAATTGGAAATCTTGAAATCAAGAAACACCTCGACGAAGAATTTCAAAGAGAAAAAAAATCCATTCAAACATGGAAATGAGTAGAACTAAAACCATCGGATGACGTCATCATGATGATGATCATGCGGTGCTTGACCACGTAACCATGACAAAATTCCGCCTAGATTTTTTATGTTTTTCTTTTCGGGAAAAATCCTGAGTCAGCATCTTCGGCCCACGACTCAAGACTCACTTCAGGACTTTGAAAGAATTTGGAAATTTTTTTTTCCAGTTGAAAAAACACCCAAACCATTTTGGGCCAACTTTGAAAAATTATCGCCAATAACCGATCAAAGAAATTAACGGCCGTATTGCACGATTTTAAAAATAAGAAAAAAAAAGTGTAAACATTCAAACTTTGTTGGGCACAGCTTGATCAAGATCAACCTTAATTCAAGGGATTCTAAGTTTGCAGAATGCGTTTAACATGCAGTTGAATAGGACTTTTGTGCTGGGCCGTTGGCATTTATGCCTTGGCCCACTTAACAATTAAAATTGAACTCAGAAATTCCAGAAAGAAGTAATAAATCACGCGACCATGTTAAAGAAATAATTCTTGCGAGCACAATATCGATCAAAAAATAAGTAATTCAAGAATAGGCCTTTTAGTTGTTGTTGTTTTTCTTGTAGAACAAATAGTCCTACAATTTTGTTACCGGCATAGAAAACTGGATCAAAGAATTTGCATATTTGACCTGCTGCACTCGTAAGCACATATTACTTGTTAGAAATACAGGTTTTATTTTATTGGTGATTTTTGGCAGGTTGGCCGGGTGGGGGAAACCAACAGCATGTTAAGAACATGATGATTGAGCTTAATTTAAAATTAAGATTCGGCCTATATTTTACGAAGCTTTTGTATACCCTCGTAGGCCTAGTAGTTTTGTAACGCTGAAGCGGAGGCTGACAATGTCCTCAGTAAAAGCTCAAACTAGAATGCATATGTCATATGCATATCTTAGCTTGCATTCAAATATTGAAATATTTGATATCTTTGCTTTTACTGCGAACGCGTTAAATAAAAAAAAACAATAAAATCAAGCAGGCTAAGATGCGAGGTGGTACGCGATATTATAGACATGCGGATATAGGCCTACAAATGTATATTTAAATTAAATTAATTACATGTAATTAAGTTAATTAGCCCTAATTTCTGAAAATAAAAAACGGTAGGCCCTATACACGTATTAAATTAGGCGTTGGCATAAATATAGAAAAAAAAAATATTGAATTAGGGCTAAATTCCAAAACAAAAATAAAATAAACTTGCCGCAATGGAAGTTCCGTTCTTTTGAGCCGGCATATTATGACGCTTGAAGAACGAAGAATTTAATTCCCCAAAAATAAAATAATTAATCTATATATATGAAGACCTGCTGTTTGACGAACGAATTTTTTTTAGACCGTCCTGACTTAAAAATTGTCTTTTTTAAATGAAAATAAAATAAAATAAAGCGGATAAAAATTCACTGGCATTTGACATCACAAGGCACTTCACATTCTTTTGTTCTTCGTCTGTTGTCCGATCCGAAGCTACATGGAAGTATTACAGTCCGAGATGAGTCACGGATTATAAACCGGCCCAGCAAAATCTGATGCGTATGCAGTTTTAAAATCCTCGCGATTCAATTTTTCTTTGTTTTAAAATTTAAAACCCGGCTAACAACGTTCAATTATGGGCGAAGAGTTGAAAAAGCAGCAAATGGAGGCGATCAAGCGTCAACAAGTGAATGCAGGTCCACATATACCTCCTTGTGGCGAATGAATACAAAATGCTGCAAAAATGACAACAACAAAAAACGCTCAACGCCGTGAAAATATTGAACCGCCGCCGTTACCGGTTTGACGAGTACCACGTGACCCAACCACGTGATGCGCCGTCGGCCAATCAGAAACCACTCACTTGACGGCCAGCAATGGCCGCCCAAAAACCTGCGCATGCGCACAGCTGACTGCGCGCTGATTAAATGCGAGTAGAATTTTAAAATGGAATTTCATAAATGGCTATAAATAATTAAATATGAATGGAAAATAATCAATAAATCGATTATATATCGATCACTGCGTTGATGAGTGTGTATCTGCGTGTCTGCAGAACACAATTCTATTAGAATGCATAGGCCTAATATCTGGCCTGAGTTGTATATTGATTTATCAATAGATGACGCACAAGTAGGCCTACACATTATGTTTTAATACAGGTGACCCAAAAGATGGTAATAATTCTTTTGTGTTAATCAATTATTACTGAACGTAGGCGGATTATGCTTTGACCACTGAGACCAAACACACGGAATACGTGACAAATGAATAAATCATATCCATGAGGAGCCAGATAATAACAAAAACAGCTGAATCACCACGAATTCATACATAAAAGGTATCGAACGGTTTATGAATTTATAAATTAATAAAATTGCTGCACTTAAACAGTTTTTTTTTTCGACCATGAAATGTAGATCTATTAGGTGACATCAGTGATGGCCAACCTTCAAACTGCTTTTGAAATACATCATGAAGGTAGGCAATCACTGATGGCACAAAATAAAACAACTCCTCCACGTCTACAAATTCAAATGAAAATTATTTTAAATATTATATAATAAATAATCTTAAGTTTAGCTCGAACAACTTAATCATCGCGCGTGCCTTAAGTTATGATTTTATTTCCGAGTAAGAAATTTCTTTGGAAGCACAATTTATGCGAGCACCCTGTAAATATTTCCAATTTAAATCCAACCTCACTAATTCAGAGAATCATGACAGCGTCTTAGAATCAGTGCATTTCATTTTATACATTAAATTTCATGCTGACGTACTAGTACGTCATTAGTTCCCAGAACTAATAATAAGTTTAATTGTCAGACGTACTGTAGGAGTCAGAGAATTTCCAAAAGTCTGACCCTGAAAGTATGAATAATCGATTGGCAGAAGCGGGAAATTTTGGACAGTTGGAGGCAAATCGATTTGCCCTGCTGCATTGTGAAGAGAAAACAAATAATACCAAACAAACAAGATAATTTAACTGCATAGGGAAGCGGAACCCTCTCGCTACCTTGAGGGAGTTGTGGGTTCGATTCCTGCACTGCCCGCTCGAGTGTTTATGAGATTTTTCCTATCTTATCAACACTGTATCGATGTTATGTTCAACCGCGATGAAAGAAAGCGAAAAAATAAAATAAAGTGTTAGAGATATTTAAATGATCTTTCGTTAGAATAACTAAGATTTGGAAATATGGAGTCGTCTGCTGCCGTTGTGCTGTTCAAAGGTAGGCCTACGCATTAAAGCCAGTAAAACAAGGCCATTAATCCGCCTAATCGCAAGAGTTTTGCCATTTTGCTCACCTGTTTCGTCATTTTGACAGTATCACGTAAATGTGAGGACGGTGTACCTGAGCACGGTAGCCTACTCACCCCTACTGCCTACCGGGGATCGCGATAGGCGCCGCACGAATTAGTTTTAGCAGCGCCATTTTAAAGCGGTGACTGAAGTTGGCAAAAGTATTTCTTATCTGTTAATAACGTAGGCCTACATGTATACCAAATTATAGCATGGCTGGGTTTCACCGTAAAAGCTAATAAATATTTCAATGAAAGTTAAGATGTGCTCAGGCATGCATGTTTTCGCTCCAGGTTGTATAGTTTTAGCAGTTTACTAAATGCGAATTTGTCAAGAAATTAAATGATTGTTTTAAAATGCCAGCATTTGCTTTGCTTTTTGATTCCATGCAGACGTTGAAGATGTTTATGGACGTCTGTTCAATCATCATCCGGTCGTCAGCGCCGAAATCAAGTATTTCCTCAAGCAATTCGAGGTGAGCTTATTGTCCAAGTTATATTTCATTTGGCTCGCGAAGGCTGAAATGCATGTTGACTAACAGGAGCAGAGGAAGGACAGAGAAGTGGAACGTCTGTTCCAAGTGTTGGAACGTACCACCGAACTGCGCGAATCGCACTTGGACAAGGCCAGCAGCAACGCCGAAGTCCACCTGGCGGACCTCAACGACGACTGTAAGTATAGTTAACGCCGGCCCCTACACGCGTATACCGGCTAGAGGTTGTCCCTTAACAACCCCTATAATGAAATTGCATTAAAATTCAACAAACGCCAATTTTATTTAATATTTGCATGATTGCCCAATCCAGTCGATGCTGCTCTCAGTGTGTGCAATCGGATTCTGGAAAGCGACGAAAGAAGCAAATCGGTGGCCGAAGAAAAAGACGGGGTAGGCCTAAATATTGCACCTTCCAACCCCAATAGGTCTATCGGTACTTTAAAAATAAATCAAACCAATTGATTATTTAGCAATTTTATTATTTGCATTTTACACCTTGGAACAATTTGACAAATCGTCTCTGAATGCTTGCAGGCGGAGTTCCTGAAGCAACAACGCGAGGCCCGAGAAAAGGCTTGGCAATCGTTCATGGCGGACATGAACGACAAGCGATCCAAAGTGGACGACAATTTTCGCGAGCGCGAACTACGGCTGCAGGAACACTTCGGCGAGGCGAACGACAACGTCCGAGAGGGGGGACGAGTCGAGAAATGAAAGGACCCTGATCAGCAATTTGTTTACAAACAAGTCACGTTTATTCTTGATGAAATTGATGGCGAGATGTTTTGTAAGTCCTTATGTAAATAAATTTTAAAAACAAAAATTAAGCTCGATCACGACCTGAGTATGATTAATTAATTATCTGGCAAACTCTTTGCACGATGAGGAACTCAGAAGTGGTTTTCGTTCGTCCTGAAAGCTGATTTCGACGTTGGCCAATTTCGACGCGCTCGAACACCACTTCCGGTAGGTCAGGTAGAACGTAAGTATAGAAGCCTGCAATGGAAACGGAAGTGGATTTTAAAAGATTTGCATTTTCAATTCTAAATGAAATTAAGATTAATTCAATCGTAATTACCAGTAGCGCTTGCTCGATCAGAATAAATAACGAACCCACTCGGAAGCCGAAATTGTCGTAGAGCAGTCCGGCGACTGACGGTCCAACGAACGCCCTGAAAACAACACACGTGTCACTTCCGGCGAATATTTGCAGTTTGCTTTTGGCACTCACCCTAGAGCGAAGGCTGAACTCCACAAGGCCGACACCAGTCCGTAAGTGTTGAGGTTATCGGGATACCCGTGCTTTCTATTGTGCGGGGTATGTCAAAAATAAACAAACAAAAAAACCAGCAAGGTTCGCTCTGCCTAGTGCAGTTGAAGTCTAAAAACCTACACTGATTCCTTTAGGCTGCCCAAGAAGGCACAGACAATTTCTCCTCCAGTGCCGATGCCGTGAAAGACGAGAGCGACGATACAAACCCACAATTTCCTTATTGGACAGACAATATTGATTACTGAAGAATATCGGCATCTTTCTCTTGTTAATTAATGATTAGTCTAATTTAGGATAGATCAATCGGACGTACGTCTCAAATGGAAGAAACGGCGCAGGTCCAAGCAGGAGGAAAGCCACGCAGGAACTCAACGCTCCAGCAATGCAAAACAATTTGGTTTGACCCTGAGTTTGAAATATTATTTGTTAAAAGTAATAAACTAATTAAACTAATGAATCAAATTTATTTCAGTACTAATTTACCACTCTGTCGCACAGCCAGCCCCACACCGGTGCCATGGCTGCGTAGACGCCACCGGACACGATGAACATCAGTCCGTTCAATACCGGACTCAAGTGGAACTGACGTAATAAACGAGCAGTTTTTTCATTATTAATTGCCTATATTTTGTGATATTTGTCAAGTTTTGAATATAGACATGTACTTGTCGCAGATGAGGTTCCAGCAGTGCCGTGATGAAGCCAATGGCTGACGCCCCGCAGAAGGTGGTCAACGTCGCCAGGAAGACCGGTGGAATTTTGAGGATGTCGAAGACGTTGGCCGAACAGTCACTGCCGTTGTCTGCGTGCCAAATTCCATTTATTTTTTAAGAATCAATCAAACATCCAATTAAGTCTATTACCATGCAAGAGACTCAGTTAAATGATTGACTTCTGAATCCTTGAAGGCCTATCGAGGACTTGCGACTCACCTTCACTGGGCGCAGGAAGAATGACGAAAGTGATGCAAGCTGCCACGAACAAAAGTCCGCCCAAGCTGATGAACGGCAGCGGGAAGCCACCGATCTTTTTGCCCCCAAAAATACGAATTTGTCAGTAGGCAAAAACAACAGAGTATATGTGACCCGCAAATGCTCTAATTGACCTGATACAGTGCTCCTCCAATGGTTGGTCCAGCGATGATTCCCAGACCAAAGCAAGTTTCCAGAGCAGCCTTTATGTTCAAAGTGCGGAAACAAGTTTTTTATTTCTTGTGGATTCATAAAAACTTGATAAAAATAAAATCCAGCTTGAGTCGAGTGCCAAAACTCACAAATGTGGTTCCAACGTTGTCTGGAAATTCGCTGGCGATTATGGTGAACGACGCGGTCATGTAACCGGCCTCGCCGACCGCCTGAATTATGCGAACAGCGAACGACAGTCCGACGAAGGCGTTCCGTCCTTCCACTTGGTCCAGGAAGCTTAGTTTTAGAGTCCAGCAAATTACCAATTAATAGGGCAAAGTGAGTTTTAAAAATATTTTTAAATTACAAATATTCTGTAAATATACACAATATAGACAAATACTGCATATACAAAGATGTGACGTCACAAAACCTTAATTAAATATCCCATTTGATAAACTTTGAACCGTATAAACACAAGTGCAGACAGACACTGGGGTGAACCACAAAACACGTCCCAATATAACAGCTGGGTTTGCTATAAGTAATCCTTCGCTCGCTCGGACAATTAAAACGTGAAACGTACCCGAATAAAATGCAGCACGTTGACGTTATAAATATCCCTGCGTTCAAGATGAACTTTGTCCCTATTTTCGTCATCTGTAAATCGATTAATTGAAAATTAGGGCAAATTATTTGCAATTTAATTGGGCTAAATTTTAATAAAAAAAATATTATGAATTCGGTAAACTCAATTTGCGCCTTACATATTTTCCAAAAATTGGTGACACGAGGAAGACGACCAATTCGAAGACGCCAAAAACGAGGCCATATTCGGTCGCCGTTGCCCCCTTCCTCTCGGCCTGCATTTTCAAGTGGATTTTAGTTAATTGTTTTTAACCTCAGATTAGGCTTCATTTTAGATTACAGCTCTTTGATTGAGCTATTTCCAGACTGACACTTGAGTTGCTTTCAAATGGACGAATTTTCAACAACATATCAAGTATGCGAGGATCGACATTAAGTCAGTGGTCGCACGCATGCGAATTCAGCGTAAATTCGCTGAATAATTCGTCCAAGTCATCGAGCTCGTGGCAATAATTGGACATTTTACAGGATCCACTTATATTCCGACTCACTTCGGCCGGATAGAAGGGCGCCTGAAGAGATATGATGACGCCCTCCGAGATGTTGATGAGGCCCAAGATCCAAATGGTCAGCCATTGATGGCTGGTGAAGACGGACTTCTTCTTTTGCGCACCGTTGCCGTTGGCGCCGCCGCCGCCGCTCGCCAATTCGTGCTTCTGGTCGGCAGGTCGTCGTCGCTGGCCGGCCGGAAGTCGGATGGCGTCGAACGACGACTCGGAATGCTCGCCGCGCAGCAGCACTTCGTTTCGCCGACTGAAGTAGCTGGTCTCGTCTTCCAGTGTCATTATTAATTGAGATGTCTGCTCGATCTTTTTCCTGATTTAAAATTCAACCATCATCATACGTTTATGATTTTTTCTTCTAAGTATTACTAAGACCCGCGTGCATGCTTAGTGTAGTACATACATGTACATCGAAGCGAATCGTAATACAATATGTTGAACGAACTGGACATGACAAGTTTAATTGCTTTGGATGATGTGGTTTCATAGAAAGACGGTTTTAAATTTAACCTTTGGAACTGTACGTCATTAAAACTCATGAAAATGTGTGCAAGACTTTTAGAATTGCATAACTAACATCAACAGACTAACCAACGGACCTAACTATTGGTCCGTAGACAAAAAATGTAAACTCCGAAAGAAAATTTTAACAATTTCTATTTATTTTTCAAGTTTTCTTGAGCCACAAATGACGTAATGCGCCCATAAATTGATACAAATTGGTAAAATGTATGCCTTTATTTTATTTATTAAAACAATAATTTACAGATTAATTCAAACTAGAAAGAAATAAGAATTAAACTAAAATACACAGAAAAAAATGATAATGAACTAATAGACAAACATAGTTCCGTACGTGACGTCACAATTTGAATGCTGAAGACTTTTGCTGTAGAACTAATTGAATAGAAAATACATTAAAAACTTACTTAATTAAGAGATAGTGTGCTGGAAGTCGTCGTCGTCGTCACTCACACACCGAGCGCAGCTCTCGACGCGTCTGCGGAGTACCGTACGTCGACGGTGCCGTCGGGATTCGCGCAATGTCCTACTTGCTGGCTCGCTGCACAAATCTCGAAAGGATCTTATTTCAACCTTGAAAGTTTTTGCTAAGATGAGTTTGCATTTATAATTATTATAAACTTAATTGAATTACTTAATAGGCCAAAATGATTGTCTGCATCGATCGCGCCATCCATTAGGCGTGTGGTGGCTCGACGAAAGAGCGACAGAGCCCCTGAGGCGAGCTTATTCTTCGCACATTATCAGTCGAAACTATACGTTCGTCGATGCATACATCAATCGCACGTTTGCCACTTAAGAAACAGCTCGACTGCAGATGATAACAACGGACTTTTGATCAAAAGTTCGGAAAAGTGCATAAATCAATTTGATGTCGCGGCCAGGACTTTGATATTGCACGCGTCGTGCAATGCGGTACACCATTCAAGAAAGGACGATGGAAATCTTAACGGTGCTGCTGCTGCTGCAAAAACTAGCAAGTCTGGTTGATGAAAAATAATATTTTTCACAAATTAAAGGCGCAGGTCACCGCCATGATGCATACGTGCTGGTTCATGATATATCGCACTTTGTCTTTGTCTCTGAGCTATGTAGCGCGATGTCTTTGTTCCAAGCTACTCTGAGCGCGATTTCAAGCAGGGACGGCGCCGGAAATATACTTTGTACGTCATCCTGGGCTTTTGCATTACCATAAAACGTACACTGATCGAACTTTTGACGTAGAACTACGTGTTTTTCTCTTTACTTTTTTGTCTTTGTTTGTTTGCCTCCATTGCACAGCAAAGTGCGATCAGGCGTGATGTTTGAATTGAGATTGCACAGCTATATAGACCCTTATCGCCTTCAAAGTAAAACTAGCTGTCTTGTCACGAGGATGGTTTTCTTCGTCGAGGCCAAATAGGCCCCCAGTAAAGTACACAATTAATAGCTCGAGCTGTGCTACATGCGTGCGAACCATATCTATATAAGTTGATTATATAGGCCTATC
>JAQIYI010001180.1:0-13042 GCA_034700265.1 Polyzonium germanicum
CCGCACGCACATTTCAAGCTGCCTGTAATTAATGAGCTTCTCAATATACGCATCCAGCTCCGCCCACCTTTCAGCTCCGCCCTCACTCAAAATAGCCCACATAATAATTGTATAAATGCATGTAATTGTGAGCAATCACATATATTAAGAACATATTAAGAACATATTAAGAATAATAATCAAGTCATGATCAATTGAGTTCTTTTTTTTGGGTCTATATAGTTTCTAAACAATTAAATATAGGCTCATGAGCGTAAAATTAATCGCTTAGATCGAGATTATAGATCCAAAAAAGAACTTGAATTGATCATGACTTCATTATTAATTATTCTTAATGCTCGTCTTAGCATAGGATCACATGGTGCAACGTGCTCTCGATACGATCCCTTTGTTCTCACATCTGAGTCACCATTTTTCCTTTGTTTACATTCGAGCACCACGAGCTCGCCTTCAGGCCCAGATTACGTAAACAGAAAACGTAAAGCCAGTTTTTTTCTTTCCGTTTTGGATATCACATGATCAGGCACGCAGTGTGTATGTGCTATCGATTAAATCAGCTGGTTTTTTTTCTTGTTTTCTTCGATTGTATGCCTTATTATTTTTTTCGTTCAAATTTGCAAATTTCTCTGCGACTCACCTGCGCGTCAGGCCTGTGTAATCCTCTACTTACTGCACGCGCAGTAGGCCTATCAAATGTCAGATTTCACTTTGCGCACACAAAGATTATTAAATCTGCTTTTGTCTTTGTTGAATGTTTTTTTCTTCTTCGTTTGTTGATTTCTTTCTTTTTGAATGTTGATTTGCAATGGCTGCAGCGACGTGTGCGCGATTCTTTGTCTTTTTTTGCTTTGAAGCAAAGCCCTGCTCCCTTTGAGCTTTTCAGTCTTCGCCGTCTTTTGGGGTCTAGTCCTCTAGCACGATCCCTGGTCGTTGTGGTCGTTGTGCCCTGGCTGTACTGCCTCGCCTGACTTCAATGTGCTTTGGCTCTCAAGTTGTGCAAGTGCATACGAATATCCTGTGCGCATTCGTTTCTGCGCAGCTCGGCGCATTTTTTTTATTTTGAATACATATATTTTTTCTCCTTCCCCCCAATAGCCCCAGCTACTGTCATCAAACGGCGTCCTCGCTTTGTTGTTGTTTTCATTTTGCTCTCTTGCTTTCTCCGAACAGCTGACGATCAGCTGAGCCCCGGAGTGCACCGAGCACTCCGATCTAACACCGCACCCTGAACCTAAGATTGTTTGTCTATTTTGGACACCCTGCTCGAGATCGATAATAATTACACTCGTATGTGGAAAGTGGATTGTTATCTAGGCCTAAAAAATGAAATAAAATGACTGGGCGAGCGACTCGAATGTCATGCGTCCTGTTTTATCTTCATTTAATGGCGTCATCGCACGTGCAGATTAAAAGCACGTGCCAAGTCTCATGGCGCGTTTTCAATCGAAAGCTAAAACATTCATTTGTTGAGCTAAAATGTGCATCTTGGCTTGGCCGCTTTCATTTGACGACTTATCAGTAAAGGTTAATTATGCCTAATTATTTGATCATACCGGTACCTAATTAACGTATTAAATGTTTCAGTTCTGGGTAAAAATAGTTACGCTGTAATTAAAGAATTTTGATAAATATAAAATTAAAAATTGATTTTCACTCAAAATATTGTAATAAAGAAGTGTGTAGGCCTATAAGTAACCTCATTTGAACTTAAGGATTGTATCCGCCAAGGTCATCTGATCGATTTTATAATAAACCCATTCAAATAATTTTACAACTTAAAATTCTTTTAAAAAAACACGCTGTTAAATTGTACTACTTGCAACTAGTTACGTGTGATCTCTCAATTTATTGTTTTTGACTAAATTTGTTTTCTTTTTTCTGTATCTACAGTTCCAGCAATTGCAAAACAAAGGCTGCCCAGAAGTAGAAGAAGATATTTTGATCGCAGTCTATTTGGATCTATGTGAAAGTGAGTAGCTGTCGTCGTCGTTTAGTTTCTGATCAGATACGTGGTCTTACGAAATCTGTTGCTTATTTTGCAGTCAAGAAATGGTGGGACGTAAAGCCCGAATACGACGTAAATGCGAGACAGGTTTACATTACGGCTCGGTCGTCCAGAACCGGACCGGTACAGTTGATCATTCCGGTTCAAGTTAGTCGAAAGCTCACCTTTGACGATCTTCGCAGTTTCCTGTCAATTGGTTCCGGTAGTTTCAACAGGTACGAATAAACACTAACTTAAGACATTAAATAATTCTTAGCAGACTAAAAATATATTATAAATAACTTAATATATACCTAGTTTAAATAAGCCTAGCCTACGTAATTCTGAATAGGGTTAATAATAGATGAATTTAATTAAATTAAATGACTTAATGGGATTTATTTTCTGGGCCAACAGCATCGTTCTCTGTTTCTGCGAACACGATTCGACGATCGTTTACTACGAAGTGACGGACGGAATTGGCGCTCCTATTCGCAGCGAAGAAACACCAGCAACACCAGCACAGTCAATGACCGAGAGTGCAGCCGCGGTAAGCGATCCAGCCCTTGAACATTCTTAAAAATCAACATTTTAGTATACGATCAGAGTCAGTTACTTGTTAAGATTGTGACGTCAAACGCTTTACAAAATAGTTTTATTAATATTTCTCATTTTTCAAATTACATCTACAATACGAGCCTGGCGCGCGTATTTTATTTTAATTAAGTTGACCGCTAATGCATTAGTTGAATAATTAATTAACACACATTTGACTCTTGTTTTACGTCACACGCACTCGTCGCCCACCATTAAATGTAGACCCTAGTTACGCGACGTGCGAATGCAGCTAGCACTGAAGAGCTGCTGAATAGAGATCGATTTGTTTTTGATTAGTTTGGTTCATGATGAAAACAACGACAAAAAATCAATCACGTTCTTAATTGAAATGATAATTTCACGTAAAATAAATGCGACCTCAGTTCATTCTAAATTTAAAACCTTTTTTTTTTTGAAAAATTCATTGCAATTACGGTTGCGGTATTTGAATATTTAATTTGTATAAAAAAATGAAATAAAAAAATCAAAAAGCAAACGTGTTAAAAGCACATGTGCGAAAAAATTTGCGCCGCGTAAGATTTTTATATTTATAAATAGCGCCCAAGTTTTAGGTAAAAAATGAAAAGAAAGAAAAAAATACGCGATGACGTTAGACGTTACGCAACGTTCTTTAGTTGCCAGTTGCCCAGAATCATTTTCTATTTGTTTTGTGCATTGAATTAAGTTTTTAAGCTAGTTTTGAGTTAACCCTTTCTTCTCAGTAAACAGGGGTTGTCTTGTAAGCTCGAGGTGGGTTTAATGTTTATAGACTGGACGGATTGGACTTTTTTGTTACTTTGGAGAATTTGTTTGTTTTGGGAAAAAAATTCTTCCTTGTTTTCATGTTTTGTAATATCCCGCACTATAGAAACCTTGGATTTCTTTTCTGCGCGGGCGGGCGCGTTCACACTTGCTTGAGTTCTTGGCGAGCTCAGTGCTCTTTGAGTCGTGACATCAACATGTTCTTTGGATTTGCAGAAAACAAAATGGCGGATTGTTTGTGCCGACTGCTCCACGCTTTATTACTCTTATCTCCTTCTGTTCACCACCTGCCCCCATCATCACGAGTCGAATTAATGTACTCAATTAGCACCAGTCGGCCATGTAGTCGAAGTTGTCGAACAGAGACTGTTCACTGAAGGTCAAAGTTCGCGGGTCTTTGGGTGGCGTGAGCACTGCCTTCTCGAGAGTGAATTCTTCGTCGAAGTTACTCACGTCCTCCAAGTTTTTCTTTATAAGAAAGTGAAAATTGAAATTATTGAGTTTTGGAAGACAAAAAAAAGGGCTTAAGAAAAAACCTGATGACATACCACAGTTGGCACAAATGGCGGCTTGACTTTTCTAAGCAGAAGGTCGTCCCAGTTGACATCCTGCAAAGAAAATTAAGAAAGTTACTTCAGAACTTACGAAGAAACATCGAAAAATAAATCGAGTTTATAAAACGCAACGAACAAGCATTAATTGAAAGGAAGAAAAACAAAATCAACTAAAAACTGAACGAAAAAGAAATGAAAATGAAAGTTGAATAAATCGGCCTTACCCTGAAGAAAGCCTGTTTTTTGACATCCTCGGCATCCCTTTCGCTAGCTCCAAGTCGCCTTTCTGGATTCTTGCGCAAGAGCTGCGTTTGTGATCAAAGATCAATTACTTGTATGCTCAATGACACTATTATGCAGCAGAAGTGCTGTTTGTCTAAAATTCCAAAACAAAAAATGGAAACTCACCTTTCTCATGATCGCGATGGTTTCCAGGGGCAGAAACCGAGGATAGCGAACTTCGTCGTTGACGATGCTGTCGAAGACTTCTTCCTCATCGTCTCCAGGAAACGGAGACTTATCGTGTTGGCCAAACCAAAATTAAGTAAGAAGACAAAGTCGGTCACAGTTTCAACAGAACAATGAAAGTTATTCAAGTAAATGGAAATTTTAATTGAAAGATTTTGCTCACCTCGCCGACGAGCATCTCGAAGATGAGAACGCCGAGGCCCCACCAGTCGACGGCTCGCGTGTACGACGTCTCCGTGAGCACTTCGGGCGCCAAAAACTCGGGAGTGCCGCAGAAGGTGCCCGTTCGATCGCCGAAGCCCATGCCTTCCTTGCAGAGTCCAAAGTCGGCTATCTTGACGTAGCCTTCGGTGTCCAGCAGCAGGTTGTCCAGCTTCAGGTCTCGATAGATGATCTTGTTCTCGTGCAGATACTGCAGGCCGAGGACGACGCACGCGGCGTAGAACACGGCTCGAGACTCGCTGAATACGTCGGAATGAATGTGCATCATCAGATCGCCTCCGCACGTGTATTCCATTACGAAACAGACGTGCGACTGGAACAAGAACACATTGGAGAGTCGTCGATGATGTCATTGAATTTGGAGCAGACATGCATTTCGCTCGCTCGGACAATAAATAAAAAATGTATTAATTAAATAAACCATCGAATCACCTTGGTCTGAAAGCAGGCGAACAAGTTGACCAGAAACGGATGTCGAGCAGAGTTGGCCACCTCGAAGATTCGTTTCTCGGCCATGAGAGACTCGACCTCGTCCCTCGAGATGATGTCGCCCTTCTTGAGCGCCTTCAGAGCGAAGTACTCGCCGGTGTTTTTGTATTGAGCCAGGATGACCTTGCCGAAGTGGCCGCGTCCGAGCACGCTGATCAATCTGAAATTGTCGAGCGTCATGCGCACGTACTCGGTGCTGCTGAACTCGACGGGCGTGTTGCCGCGCTCTTTGCACTTGACGTCCAGGTCGGCCACATCGGCCGTCACGAAATCGACATCTTCGGGCAGCTCGACGACCGGTTCCGGAGACAGAGATTTCCCTTGACGCGGCTGACCGTTGTTGTTGTCCAACGGAGTGAGAATCTCTTCGCACGAATCCAGACTCTGCGAGTTGTCCGGCGACACTTCGTCTCGCAAGAAGTCGAATTGGCTCAGAGCAGTCTGCGAAGAAGATTCAATTATTTTGATTTAGAAAAAAATGAGAACAAATTAGCTGCTTTCAATTTTGATTTTGAAATTGGAAACAGAACGCACTTGTACTTCTTGCTCTGGCGCTTGAGGCAAAGTGCGGTGCAGCACGCCGGCCACGGTCGTCTTGTCTTCCACGCTCTCAGGCGACAGTGGATAAAAGAGAAGCTTCGGAATCGGCGGTCCCGTTCGACTTCCAGGCGGAGCAACTTCGTCAGATTGCAAAAGAAGCAGCAAAAGGTTGGAGGACGCGAGATTCTTCAAAGGTTCAAGAAGAATGCTCGCTTGCTCACCTGTTGGAGCTGATTCGGGTGAGCTTATCGTTGGCGACAAATCTGAGCAACCCTGCGGCATGGCCCTCTTCATCAGGCGGCCCCATGTGGCCACGTTGATGTTCATCTGGTTCGGTCGTAGGAAATTCTTGCCTACAACAACAACAATTAATAATAATTCAGCAGCAAGAGCTCCGCGCAGATCAACATTCCAAGTAGTACCTTTGTGCTTGAATATCTTGGTCTGTCTCTGAAGTTTCGGTTTTCTCGAAATCATCGGATTCAGGAACTTAATCTGTTCAGGACGGAAGAATTCTTTTAAATTGTTTTTTTAATGTATTTTTGTGCCAGGTTTTAACTGACCTCGGCAAACAGGAGACCCTGAGGCTCCAGGTACAGAGCCATTCCGTGTCGAACGTCGTCGATGAACTCTTCGAGCCTCAGAAATTTGACGGCACACAGCGAGCGCCAATCGCGCCAATAGATGTCGATTTCAAGTTCTCTGGACTAGATTTTTTTAAAAGTAAACTTATTTTTCGAGTCACATTCAACAATTCTTACAAATTCTGTTTCCTAAATCACTTACTCTGTCCAAATCGATGCTGAACCTTTGATCCCAGGCTTGTTGGCTGCAAAGCTTCCACGAGGTCTGCGCGACAGTGACATTGTCCAGCTTTAGAACTGCCATTATTTCACCTTTTTTAAAATATAAGACAAACAAAGCAATTTGATTTGAAATTGAATCATTTTATCAATTAAATTTAATTGGATACTCACTGGACGTCTCCTCTTTGATGCTGTACGATTTGCTGGAACTGCGTCCCATGAACGGCTTGCTGGTGGCCTTCATCAGACTCTTGAGGTCGCTGGGACTGGAGAGCGAATTGTCGCGCGTTCTCGACCGACCTGGCACGTCTTCCAACAGATCCTGACATCCCATCAACCTTTAAGAAATATAAATTTCTCTTTTTTGAGACCAAGAACAAACGTTCAGTGGGCAACTGGGCATTATATGCTGAAAGACACACACACCTGACTTCTAGTTTTCCTGTGACAGCTGCTGGCTTCGAAAGCGACGTCGAGTAAGCCGAGGGCAGCAGCAATTGTTTCTGATGTTGGACGACGTTGGGAGTGCTGGGCGGCGTGTGGTTGCCCGACGGCGAAGACGACGATGAGGACGACGAGGAAGAGTACATGGGCAGAGTGGACGTGTACAGGGTGGGCGTCGGACTGGTGGACTCGAGCTCCTTCTTGAGCACTTCGCCTTTCGGCGACGACGGCGGCAATTCCTTCGCTCGCAGCTCCAGCGAACGACGAATCAAGTCCAGCTTCTTGCTCGTCTCAAAAAGGCTTACTTGAGCCTGCGCACGAACGGCACGAAGAGGAAAGAAAAGAAAAACACGAAACAAGAAACGATAAAGAATTAAAAAGAAAACAGGATAATTTTTAAACTTTAAGTATAATATTTATTAACAGATTTGAAATAAATTAATCGCATAATTATATAAAACTTCTTTTTTTTGTACAATTCAATCGTCATATTTCTTAGTTTGAGCAAGACCAACAACAACAACAAGAAAAAAAAAATAAATATTTGTAAGAGGATGATCGGCTTTCTCCACACTGCCTCAAGACAAGCACTTGAGCATTTCCATTCAGTTGCATTACACTGTATGTCAAACACGAGTAATGTAGCTCAATGAAAGTAAAGTCTGGAGAAAGTAGTGAATGAAGCTCGGTTTTGACTTCACGACTAAACGCGTTCAACTTGAATACAACTGCGAAGATAAACAAAAAGTTGATTCAATTTAAATCGCGCATCAACTTGTGAGGAACGCAGATTTTGACGGTTGAATACAATTAGTCGCGCTCAACTTTCGTCCTCAGTTGAAACCAAATTTCAAACTATGAAACGATGGAAACGTGGACTCGTCGCGTCATGCATCGTTAATACTAGGACCAGTTGTTGTTCAAGACTAATTGCGTTCAATGTTTATTTTTAATTTCAAAACCCCAACAACAGCTAGGGGTTCGCCTGGAGTTGAATTCAACGAAAAAGTTGAACGCGATTAATTGCGTGTGAAGAAAAATTTCGGTTTTCTCCGACCCAACTCTTCAGTTTTGCACTCTCGAGTTTTTATTAATAATTGAGTGCAGAGAAAATCTGAACATTTATATGGAGTATAATAATTATAAAATCTGAACACAATCTTGTCCACTCGAGAAGAAGAAGAAGAAAATCACTTTGAAAAAGTGAGTTTTGAAGTTGGACCTTTAAAGAATTTTCAAACGCAGTTAAGTTAGTCAAGTCAGACGGAAGGACGGACGGTATTCATGCATTGCGGCGCCAGCAGTGTCTTGATTGGAAAAGCGTTTCTATTTTCGCCACCACATCAGAGATGAGTGTTGTACTAGCATCCTCTAGTCGACCAATTGACTCACTTTTTGCCAATTGCGACAATCTCGGCGCTTCGACTCAACAGACAAACAAACAAGCAAGCAAGCAGCACTTTTCTATGACTGAAGAAGAAAAAAGTACAAAAAATCCGCAAGGACGTCCATCGTCTCAAGTCGCGGATTCGTCACATCGCTTAAATAAAAAGAAGGAAAGTCCTTGGAGTTGTTGGATGGAGAGCCGCGCTGCCAGTCTCTTCGTCTTCTTCTTCCTCCCGCTCCACCCACGCGCTCAAGTACGGCGGTATTTCAGGAATTAGCGCTTTAAAAACAGACACCCATCAAGTCCACTCTTCTAACACTCACCTACATGGTAGCCCTTGGACTGAGAGGACTGTGAGCTGGGCTTCGAAGCTGACGAAGCCGCTGATGGCGTCACCACCCATCGTGGTTGAGCGGCAAGACAGGCGGCCGCCGTCGCTTCGTCTTTGTAATAGTTGACGCACGTAAGGCACCTGCAGTTGCGATTACGAGTGGGTCCCACGTGACGTCCAGCAGGTCTGTTGAGTCCGAGAACCGCGGCGCCGGCGGAGTCCAAAGATCTTTGGACGAACGTTGGACGAGCTGATGACGACGTTGCTGATGGAACGGCCGGAAGTGGAAGAACTTCACTGGACGATGACGTCAGACGAACTGCTGATGCAGCCGGAGCTTCACTGGATGTCGTCGTCACACTGGAGTCCTCGTCCTCGTCCTCGTCGTCTTCGGTGCAGTAGACGTCGATGTGGATGACCCTCGGTTTTAGTTTGGACGGCGACGACGGATAAGAGTAGCGGTAATGTTGTTGATCGGCAGCGGCGGAAGCAGAATAATCGTCCGGCTGCTGCATGGGTCTGGTCGTCCGCAGCCAGGAACCAGGTCCAGGAAGAAGAAGTTGAGGGTCGTTGGACGTGTCGACGTGAGGCCGCGAAGGAAGCACGTTGGCCGGCGACAAAGACACGCTTCGACGGCCAGGAACGTGAGTGCAGAAGTGCGACCGGTACATCTGAGGAGTCGAGTCTTGCTGATGCTGATGATGGACGTCGTCCAGCATGTTGTCTCTGGACCAAGAGGTTGCTAGAGACGACGTATCATCGTCGTCGTCATCGAAGCAAGCATCCGGTCCTCCTGCTGCCGTCGTCGTCCTTCTTCTAAAAGGCAGTTTGTTTTCCAAATGGCTGGACTTTGGCGCCGTTGATGTCCAACAGCCGCTGCTTGGAAGTTGATTCTGTGACGGCGTCAGTGTCACCGGTGGAGGAACTTGGTCCGCCGGGTCGAATTTGGGACGCATTCTTTGTACGTACGTGGACGATGGGCAGAAGCCTCGAAGACCACCTCTAGGAGCACCAGTGGAAGCGAGCACGTTGGAGGAAACTGCAGGAGGTTCTGGAGACATTCTTGTCCAAGTACTCGGATTCAAAGTCGTCGTCGCTGCCTGTTGCTGCCACGTTCTGGAAGGAGGACTTTGGTGGACGGCGACGTTGGACATAGGCTTCTGCTGAAGCCTCGAGCGGACGTGCGGCGGCGGAGAACTCTCGAAGCGCACTTGCATGTCGTGGCACACGATGCACTCGCAGTTCGGTCCATGGAAGATGGGTCTTTGACGGGCGACCGTCCACTCCGGCCCTGGTTCGTTGCCTTCCAGCGTGATGTTGCACGTGCTGCGACTTCGTCCGTTGGTGCCAGCGCTCTTGATGGTCGTCGTCGCCGAAGGCGTCTGAGGAAGAGTTCGTGCCGAAGGCGACGGCAGGTCGCTGCTTCCGTATCCAGAGTCCTGCGGAGGACACGTCTTCCAATGCTGCGTCTTTCCATTCGTCCCCGCTTTTGCTTTCGTCGGCGTCAACATGGTCGTCGGTCTGTCCTGCTGCGACTCGCCCATGTGATACGACTTTGGTCGCTGATGTTGTTGTTGTTGTGTTCCTCCGGAAGTTCGCCGCACGGAAGACGATGCTGGAACGAAAGGTTCTTTGTTGGACGGCGGCTGAAACGAGTATTCCATCTGGATTTCACCGGAACCATCGTGGAACAAACGACGTGACGTCGAGCCCTGAGGATGAGATGGCGAAGATGGCGATGTTTGGATGGACACGACGTCCTGTTCGTCGTCGTCGCCGGCGCTGGACGTCCAAGTCCATTCGAAAGACCACTCTTGGTGGACAGTGTTGCGATCCGCCATTGGACAAAGCAGGCCTCTCTAACCTACAACCGTGGACATTGGATTTCTTTGGACTGGGGCATTGGAACTTGCAGACGAAGTTCTTCCGGATCCCATGGATTATTTTTCACTTTGTACATGCGGCGCAGAGTTCTTCTGGATGTCCACAAAAAGCCCGAAGAAAAAATAGCACTAATGTCAGGTATCGACTAAAAGTCCAAAGAAAAAAAATGCACTTCAACAGGTAACGCTCGGCAGGACTAGAGAACCAGTCGGAGGAGGAAATACTGGACACGGGAGCGGACAGCGACCGTCTCGAGCAGAAGCTCTTTGCTCGGCAGAACACCACCACTCTCAAAAATCACAAGAGTGTATCTTTCTGGAGTAGTGTGGAGTAGAAAGCACAGTAAGAGAAGTGCAGAAGAAATGCTCGCAACAGCTGCTGCTCGCAGTTGACATAAATGACTTTGGGCGAAATGTATATAACTAACATAGTATAAATAGATCCTCTCGCTCATTCTCTACTCTCTGGAAGACGAAGGCCAAGAATGTCGGCCCATGACTTTTTAGTTATTTAGGTTACAAGAAATATTATAACCGATTTTGCGCTGCCAGTGAGAATCCAAAACGCGCGCGTCGTCCATTTCATCATTTGCCATCTTTTATTTTTTTGCCAATGGGCGCAGAGGCCTATTTCCAATGAGGTCTCATTGAGAACATTGTGAACAAGTTACAGCATGGGAAACGATATACTTGAGTTGTGTGCGTTGAAACAAAAAAAGAGAGTAATATGTGGAAAAGTGAACCAGTAACCATCATCGAGAGAAGGAGTCTGTGAATTTGGTCGTTGCCAAAATATACTGAAAGTCGCTCTATTTTAAGATCTTCAGTTTCCTCTTCTTCCCACGGGACCACCTTCTTCTTCGGCCCTCCAAAGTCTCTCCCAGCACAAAAAGAAAAGAAAACCCAAAAAAGAAAAGAAAAAATATATATTTTCTCCTTCTTCTACTTGGCCACCTACTTAAAAATCCTGAGTCTTCTCAGTGGTGACTGTCTGAATGCTCCCAAAGGTTTCATACGTTAAGATATTTCTATTTTCCAGCTTATTCAGTTTTTGGAATGGCATTCATGCACGACAACCAATAATTGTCAACGAAAAATTTTTTACTTTAGGCCTCATTCTTGATGCCTATCAAAGTACCTAGTGTAAATTCCAACGCCATCCTTTTCTTTTCCACCAATATCCAAAGAGTTAAAAGACCATACATACTGGGAGATGAATCAAACGATGACACCAAAAAGAAAAGAAGAGAAAAACGAAATTGGAAAGGAAGTTTGGCGCCGTTTTTTGGAAACAATTCCTGACGTTGTATCAAAAATGTAAAAAAAAAAAAAAAACGGCGACCAAGATTGAGTCTAATGGATTTTTCTCGAGCTACTTGTACCCTAAACAAATATATCTTGAGACCCAGAGTCAAAATGAAGATCTGAGGTCACCTATCGTCCATCACGTCCACTAAACACTGTGTAAATAGCATTCAATTTTCAACTGCAAGTTGAACGCGATTAGTTGCGAAGGCTTGATAAAAGTTGGCCCACGGTGCCGTAACACAAGTGCTTTTTTTTTTTGAGTTGTGTGCGTGTCAATGACGTAACGAGTCGTCCAAAAGGAGAAGACAATTTGTGAAACATATAAAAGGAAATGAAATAACGACACCATATATAGAATAGGCCTAACCATCTAAGTCGCCCACACACAACCCTTTGATTTTTTGGCGTAAAACTCAAGTTGAAAGTTTGCGGCGGCGGCGGCGGCAGCAGCAACGACAAAGGAGGAGGAGGAGGAACATTTAAGAAGAAGAAAAAAAGATGTCTCCACCTCCGCAGATAAAATAGGCAAGAAAGAAGTTTCTCATCCAACTTGGATGGCCAATTTGGAAATGTGGACTGCTGCTGGACGCGTGACGACGACGAGGAGCATTCCGCAGATGCATCTCAAGATTCAAATTTGGACAAGAAATGAATGTTTACAGCAGAAGCAAAAGCATTCCTCCAAGTCTTTCCTAAAAGACTTTCGCCTGCTTGCGTCCCGATTGGACGCAGGATTCATGGGTGTGACTGACTGACTGGAGAAAAAGCGAACGCTCATAAAGATGTCAGGCGTTTTAAGTTTAGCTGACTTGAGCAGATTTTCAACTCCGCGACTAGAAGCACGTCGGTCGGCCTACGTAAACGCGGATGCTTGAATGCAATTAATTCTAAAACGGAATTTATTGCTCTCTGGCTTGAATCTTGAAATACCACAAAGCACTACAAAAAATCATACATGTACTCATCATGTCTCGCCTTCCAACTGATCAAAACTGAGTTCAATATTTGCATCCAATCAATTAAGACCTGCTCTCATTCATTTTCAATGTTTTCATTGAAAATAAACAAAAAATATCTATATTGATTGTATTTTACCTTAATTCACTAGGCCTAAATCAATAGTGAATTAAAGCCAATTACAAACAAACATCAATTAATGATTAATTGCGATCATAATTAATCATAAATTGATGATCGTAATTATCTTAATTACTAATAATTATGTCCAATTAATTAATTATTGGGCTTAGTTACTAGTTAATTACTA
>JAQIYI010001181.1:0-13042 GCA_034700265.1 Polyzonium germanicum
CGACAAAAGTTTTTGTTCGCAGTTTGACCATATAAATGTCTAGATCTATGACAATAAAGCCTAACTGTAATTTCAGATTTTTTATTTTGTCCAGAATGGAGCCACAATAATAAGAAACAAAAGCCTAAAGAGTACAAACTACAAAGAAAAGTATTCTGGCTGCATCTATAATGCATTTATAAAACCTGATGGCGATCGAGGCGAATAAAAAAAAAATCAATATCACTAGATAGGCCTAACATGTGTGAAATAAACACTCGTACGATAAATTATTTACAGATGAAATCGATAAACGCAAAGAATTTATTACTTCCAGATAAAACGCAAAAATCAATTTCAATCAAGATTGCAGACTCATTAACTTTTTTTTTAAATAAGATATTTTGATAAAAGCGTCTTTCTCGATTTCTGATTTTAAAAGATGCTCTTAATCGATGAATTAAGCTGATGAACTGATATTTTTTTCTTTAGCAATGCATTTTAAATTATACTTTGTTTTCTAAACCATTTGTAAATATGGTTTACGATTTCATCGCATTGCGATTAGAGATGACCAGGCTATACGACTGAACGTCAAACGACAACAATTTTATAAAGGTCGTTCGCGAAACTACTCGCTTGAAAATGATATCAAACGTTGACGATAGTACAGCACCCTTGACCTCCAACCGCGCATTTTAGTTGTACATCGAAAGAGTATGAACATGATTTGATCATAACTTCATAAGAAAATAACATTACATTAAATTAATAATAAAAAAATATGCGAGGTCATCAAGAGGGCTTTTACGCGCGATCGATAAGATCTGACAACTCACCGGTCTACATAAGGGACCATTTTTAACACTCATCTCCAATTGATTACTGTACGGTCCTTAGAATTTTAGAGGCTTCCCTAAGTCCGCTCAAATACGCTCCAGCGACGGTCTGTGGAAAACGGCGGTTGGTAGCCTGAAAATAAAAGAATTGTCAACAACAAAATTCACAGAAATGGCAACAATTTTTATTATTAGGCCTGTTAAATTATTGATTAATAAAACAAATATTTACCTCGCCGGCGAAAAACACTTTGCCATCAATATCTGCGGCCAATTTGTCATAAGACTCTCCGCTGCCACCAATCTTGACGTAACTGTAAACCATTCGAGAAAACTTATCCTGACTCCACCTCGTCACAAAGTATTTTGTCGGCCTGGGAACGTCCTGGAAAGTCAATAAAATCACAATAAGCGCACAATGTTTAGTCACCGGTTGCAACTATTATAGCAACATATAGAATGATTCTCGTTCTAAGTACATGTACCTTGTCCTTGAAAATGTTCCTGAGAACGTCAACACACATGGTAACGATTTGCTCATCAGTTTTCGTATGAGTCAAATTCGCAGCTTCACCGCAGAGATACGTCATCAAGACATGTACATTTGCATCCTTAGACATAGAAAAACTTTAGATTAAACCAAGAAGAAAATAACGTAGGTGAATTCAAGACTCTCTTAATGTAAGTTACTCTTACGCTGTTTCCAGCATGATTGCTCATGTCGCAGAATACTGGAAACCGACCACGCTCTGCTTCTGTTGGCGGTACGAAGCCAAAAAAATCTGCGCCACTAACCCTGTCGTCCCAAAAGTTGTGTTTGAACTGCAGCACAACCTGGATAATTAAAAAAAAAAGGTTTGACTTAAAATAGTGACTAAAAAAAGCGTGCACCTCCTTGCCCCTTTTGGGTCTCCCATGACCTAAAATATGACAATCCTGTGTTTCAGTGGTAAGATTTGCTTGCACACAATTAAATTCATCAGAATTTTTTAACGGAAATTTGACTGGAAAACGATGTAAACCTTCTCAATGACGCCTGCGCCTAGGCCGGCGAGTGCCTCACGCTTCCAAATGGGCAGTGTCGGCACAAAATCGATATCACCCGCCTGAAGGACGGCGAGCGGCACCGTGACCAGAACCTAATCGTAATATTTAGGCAGACGTTAAAACATAATAATAAGAGCCCGGAATTTCACTTGGAAACACTATTAAAAAAAATCACATGCGATGCTTGGATCCTCTCGCCAGAAGCGCAAATCACTACTGGCTTGTCACCACTGTAGTCCACTTTAGACACGACAGTGCGCAACCGAAGTTCCTTGCCCTCGACGAGTACTTCCGCAAGTCTTCGCATCACGGTTGAGTATCCGAGCCTGAGCATTGTGTGGTCACCGGCAAACTGCTCGTACGCCTCATTCTGATCCCAGTAGAGCGAGGAAACGTAGTTTAGATCAACACCACAGGCGTATTCCAAATTACTCAAGTGAAAGTGGAAAACTTTCATCTGTTCCTGTTGTTGGAAAAGGTAAACGATAAATCAGTTAAGAGTAAAATAGGGCATACAATTCCAAAATGGCGTCAACAGACCTCTGTGAAACAAGAATTAGTCTCCTTCAAGAACTTTGTATGCATGTCCCATACTTTAGCTGTAAGAAATTAGATTATTTTGTTTTCAAATTAGGAACGCCATGAACTATGTTCTGACTAGAATAGTTAACTATATTTAAACATTTACTGTAAATGAATCACGATTGACGATGAAACCTACTGACCATAAAGACTGGTATCTTGTTTGGTGGACTTCCGCCAGTTGGCAACAGCGTCCAGAACCGAATTGAAGTGAAGTTCCATCCGGCCATCAAGGGTTGAATCGACAACTTCGCCGCTGCTCAAATAGAGGTCGCATTTCTCCATGAGGTAACGCATCTTAAGATCGGCCTACAACGAGTGATTGAAGATTAAAATTTAAAAAAATTGCTATCCAGAAAGAGCAAGCACTCAAGTGGTGGCGCTATTAAACCTGCTCGCAAATTATAGTAGTCGGACTGTTGATGACGCCAGTGACGATCTGCGCTCCTTTTCCGGCGCAAACGCCAAAGGAATCGTCATCCCAGATTCGGCCGCCGATGCGGTCTCGCGCCTCTAGCACAGTTACCTGCAAAGTACAACATAATTCATAAATAATAATACACTCAATATTGGCCTAAGCCTCATTCACATCCTGCACTTTTATAAGTTAAGTTGAACCTCGCCTTGAATCCCAAGTTCTTTAACTGTCTAGCGGCTCCAATGCCAGAAATGCCAGCACCAATGATTACGATATTCGCCTAAAAAGCAAGAAGTCTTAAATGAAACGGAACAACATGTGATCAAAGCGAATTAAAAAAAAACTGAAAACTCACGTGGACTTCGGGTGGAACCACATGGCAACTTGGAGGAGCGGTGACTATGCCTATGTTTACCAAACCTCTTATGGTTAAGAAATGCAAGATACGTTCTGATTCCATGACGCAGCGGATTCTCGACAGTCCTCTACAAATTACATGGGCGGACACCACCTTTATGGTCAACCATTGCTGAAAAATGTACAGAAAAAAATCAAAGATCGTCAGCCTAATTTAAAGTATATAACCGGTGCTAAAATAAATAATACAAAACTATGGACTTGCCTTGCAATTCATATTCCAAAGTGCGATGATCAAATTTCTAAGAGCCAGGTACATGATCTGAGCCCTGATCAAAAACAAAAATTGTTATTTCGTTGAAATTAATAATTTAGACAAAATAATAAAAAAATTGGGAAGAGGAACCTAAGACTCACTTGGTGTATTCCGGAAACGCACTCTCCTCTTCGGCGTCCATTATGTCAGGACGAGTAGAGAGGGCCCTACCATGTTCTGAAGGCTGGTAGAATGGCTCAAAATGTAGATTCAAACCAGAAACTGTTTGTAGGTCATTTTTAAAAATTTGTTAGGTTATTTATTGAATTTTATGAGCATTTAAATGTCATTTTGAAAAGGCATTTTATATTGTTATTTTTCTCATTTGTAGTTCAGTCTTATTTATTAATTAATTATTTACTTATTAAAAGAATACAAATTGGAACCAATAAATAAATTACTTGTTGGCCTGATAACAGCACCATTGCCATTTGAGACAGATTCACTAGAGACGCTTCCGTCGTTTGAGGACTCTTCCAGTTCACGTTTTCTGCTCTCTGAAATTGAGAAATTTTCACAACAATGTTTCACTACTTAGGAAAACATACAAGGTCAGACCAAACTATACGCACCCTGGTAAGCATTATTAGCCTTGATAGCGCGAGCGCAAGTCGGGCTCAGGCCTACCGCGTCTGAAAAGTAGGCACCCAGGAAATCGGCAGCCGGCGAATTTTGTAGAAGAGGAGAGATTAGCAATAAAGCAACCCAGTTGGGTTCTTGGCATTCAGTCACCCTCTGAAAATAATAGTTCTTATATGTAAATCTTTTCACCTTTAAGGCTGAAATCAATTCTAGCAATACAAAAACCTTCAATAAAATTTACTTGATCCTCCTCGATAGTACATTCTTCGTCCTTTGCAAAGAGAAAGAGAGCAAAATCTTTACTCGTTCAACAATACAAACTTCATGCAAATAAAATAAAATAGAATAAATCTCAATTGCATACCGGATTGTAGGTGCCGCAGCAAAATCGAGACACAACGGAATTGTCGAGCTTAATTTTGTGCGGCAGCTGCCTCCATTTGTCGCACCTGTTGCAGCGGACCCAGAAAGGTAATTTTTTGTCAATCAGGAAATTCTTCATGCTCGCCTCCCATCTGCTGTTCTCTGTCCAGGCCTTCCTCCACTCCAGGTACTCAATATTTCCTCGCTTTTGACTGTCAGGAAACATTCATGGAATTAAGTCTAGTGCGTGGCTACCAGACTATCGCGTGCTGATATTTTATAACTAAATAGTCTATAAGTAAAATGATAAAACCAGGATTACACTTACGGTCGATAGAAATACTCAAAACAGTCATTGCAGTAGTGTTCGCCACTAGAAATGTGGTACCATCTCGACGTGTAACCGTTTCCGACGCATCTATTAATAAACTATGTCAACAACTTAGGCCTAACAAGATAAAAAAAATCCCAATAAACGGTTGGACAATATACTCACTTATTTGAAGCGTGTACGTTGCAAACTGGGAACTCGACAGGGCAACCAGTTTTCGAACAACTTCTATGTGACCTTTTGGAGTATGTAGCTGGTCTACCACTACCACGTTCTGCACTTTTTTCAGGGGCATTCTCATGTACCGCCGAACGTTTGGCCGCTCCACCGGGTACTAATGAGCTGATACGTCTCGCCGGCGACTTTCCTCTGCCAAACATCAGTCTGGGCGTTCGTCCTCGGCCACGACGTGAGGCTTGTCCTCTTTGTGGGCGACCGACTCGACGATGACTCGGTCCTGCGACCGGCGAGTAGTCCGAGTCAGACGTGATCGCCTCTTCCTGGGCATTATGGTCACTACTACTACCGGGAGTCAATTCGATGTCTATTTCTTTAGTCTTTACGGCAGGCTCCTTCGTGGTCATCTTTTAAACAAAGAACGAATTTGACAATTAAGCCTAGGCTTATATAAAGATAATAATAATTAGGACTATGCGCAGTTAAATTTTTTAATAGCCCTTATCCTGCATTGCAATAATTATTAATATTGTAAATTCCTTAGATTAGGCCTACGAACAGTTTGTCCTGAATAATAAACTGAAGGTAAATATATTGTATGGAGTTTTCGGCCGTTGAATTTCTTTAAAAATCTCAACTTTCTGCCATTCCCTACTTTCTGTCATTCCGTACTTTCAGTCATGACATACTTTTTGTCCTTCCCTACTTTTATCCCCGTTATTTAAAATAAAGTTTCGAGCATTTTATAATGCTGAAATAGCGTCTAATCTTCGTAATTTATTCCCGGGAGGAGGTCAAGGGGATTGTACGCTCAAGAGAAAGGTCTTCACCGTGTATACTAGCTGTATACAGCTGTATATCGTGGCACTAATTTCTAGTTTGTCACGGTGGTGGAGCAAGCCTGCTAGCTAGCTGCGCCGGCTCTGTTCATTTCATTCTGCCATTTACGTTGTGCGTGATCATTCCCTACTTTCTATCCTTACGGTACATGTACCTAGATTAAAATTATTTTTACTACAGGTTGACATTGATTAAATACATTCAATGGCCGCAATATTGCACAAGCCCCTTGTGGAAGTAATAATAATAGGCCTACAAATAATAAATAAATACTAATATAAACAAGGAAGGCAACATCGTTACGTACAGTCGTGTAGGCCTACATGTAAATCGTGTTAGCACATGTTCAAATATTAAGCATTGTTTCGTAGTGCAGATAGCCAGATACAGATCTAATAATTTCTTTGAATTAGGCCTAGGCCTAAAGTAACACTAACCTTGATCCAAGTAGTCAGTCGACTAAACACCGGTTAATTGCGTCGCGGCCACTGTGTAAACAGGACGCTTCCAACGACTCGCGTCCTACATGTACTTCTTACTTATTTGCAGTTACGTTCATTTAGATTAAAAGGGCAGTAGTGTCAAAATTTCAAAACATTCAAGTCTTCTGCAACGACAAGTAATAAAATAATCCAAGATGGCCGCCACATCGATGCAAAAAATCGATAAATCTGAGCAATCGATACAACGCGCATCGATGTCAGCGCCAGATTTGAATATTTTTTCTTCACATTTGCTTTATTGCTTCACATTTATTGTTGTGCAACGGTGATTCACAGGTTTCGTAAAATTTAGTGTTAGTCTAATAATTTTGAAACTAAAATTCTAGCCAAAACAGAAAACCATCATGCAATTTCGAGGAAAGACAATGCCAAGAATGCATGAAGGTAGGCAATCACTGAAGACATTTGAAATACGATTGCTTTTTGTTGTTTACACAAATAATGTATTTTCTCCTTCTATCAGGACAATTGGTCAAAGGCTTAATTGGGGTTTATTCAGAGTGCAGATGACCCACCAATAAAGAAAACTAAACTAAGCGGCAGTACCAGGTACATGAAACCAACCTTTTTTTTGAGTGCATCAAGTCCCAAGGCTAAAGTAGGGACTGGATTTGTTTTTGTTGGCCTTCCATCCACAAAATGAATGGAACAAACCTGAAAAAAAAATGAAAGTAAGGTCAGCGAATTTTAGTTTTTATTTTTATTTCTTTTTCATATGCATTTCACATAGAATGCAATGGTGTAAATAGTAAATAGTGCGAGCAAGCGAAGGACTACGGAGACCCGTATATTCCCGTAGTACTCCGCATACTACAAGACTCGAGTGTAATCAACAAATTTCTTACTCGTGACGCCGAGCTTGGTTCGAAATCTTTCCTTTGTAGAGCAGCTATCCACTGCGATCGGAGATCCTGTTCGTTTGTTGGAAATCTGTGCAGGGCATAGGGGACTAGACATGGGCAGTCCACGTGCTTCAGTCCACGATGTATGCCACATTCGGACTGCTTCCAACTTTTCATTTTTCCAAAACTATTGGTACATCCAGTAACAGAACAGATATTTGAAATCGGATAGTAGTTGTTGGCCATTTTTGATGGTGTCTATGAAAATAAATGTAAAGCAAGCACTATTATTGCGTGGCACATTTATAGCCTAATGCTATGCTTGTAAATTAATAGTCCGAGAGTGATGACAAAGTCTTCTAATATTATTCTCTCGCTTCGCTTTCTGGGACGGTTCCAATTTGATTTGGATTAAGCTTATGTTTTAAAAACTTCAATTTTGGATTTTCACATAGAAATTTAAATAAATGGGGATAATTTGGGTAAATTTCCATTTATACTCGAGTGGCTTTTGATCAAAGTTGAATTAGCACTGTGCAATTGTTTTCATGAAACCTTTTATTTGATAGTTTGAGACAAAAAGTTTATCGGGTCATGTGATTACAACAAAATGCAACAGAAATCATAATGCGAATCCAACTTAAAGAGACGGAGATGAAGAGTTTCGAAGAGAGCCTAGAATGCTGATAGGAATTGTGGCGCCATCTAGTTATAAACTTGTAATCAAACATGATTTTCGACCTTCTTTCTTTGAGGGAGGGGAGAGGAAGCACATGCTGCAAAAACGCTCCAGCTTACAGCAAGAAAGCAATTAATGTTTCAAAAATCTGAAACTAGCTTAGGCTACGGTACCTTAAAAAATTGAAAATTTTAATTAGGCATACGTTTTAATGCGTTGGAAATTAAACAAAATTCGAGTTTCACAATTTTCTAGTTTGAAAATCGTTAAATTTCTATTTTACAAAAGCGCCCCTACGATTTTGGGAATTTTTTTCGAGATCAGGGATTACTCCAAGTATTTAGACATATAGCTGCGTAACTTATGTAACCAGTAGGTCAGAGGTCTATTTAGAATTTTCATCCAAAGGCGTCAGGAATGGTGGTTTTACAGCTGGTGCGTTAATTTCCGCGCAAACATTCGTTTCCCCACCTGCAACACGTGCGAATTATCCGGCTTGTCGCAGAATTTCTGCACTTGGGAAAACCATCTGGAATGCGATTTGCGCGCGGAAAACCATGGGGGGGGGGGTCTGCCTATACAATTAAGATCTATGGAAAGGTCAAATGTCAAACTTTAAATAATTTGAAAAAATAGAAAATGATAATTCCAATTTGTGGTGATGCTATAATTCAGTTTTGTTCTGCCTGAGAAACTGAATATCAAATTCACCGGGCGCTAAAAACCGTATGACGCATGGATTGCATGAGTGTGTAGGACTTAGGCTATGCCAATTTTAGGCCTAGCCCACGCATCCATGGTGTCGAGGGTCGTGTGGATAGGCGATTTTGTTGTCTCCTTATAGCCATCAAATAGCCCTAACGAGAATTTAGTCTGCATTTCAATTCCAAGTCCTAGGCCTATACATGTAAATCATATGGAATTAATAAACAACTTACAAATGCGCACAACTTTAGTCCTTGTTCAACTTCCCAATGCAGACAAGTAATCCAGTAATGGCGGGTTTCTACAGATACAAGTCACGTGCAACGACGTCTCTTCCGGTTTACGCGTCCCAAACAGGAAGTCCTACTTCAGGTCACGAATCAGAAGCATGTGATCGTGTTTTATTTTTCCAAGGTTTTACGTCGCGCGTGACGGCTTGACCGTAGTTTTTCGCACTTTAGGATGGGAAAAGAAAGTAGAAAAAGAACATATTTTTACATTTCCTAGAAAATTTCCACTCACTTTGGGGCCAAATCTATATAACTTGTGACGAACGTGATCGCCTTGAAGGTCACGAAGTTCTTTCCGGAAGTGACGACGATGCTTTCGGATATGACGTCATGCCCATCTTAATTCTTGTCAAAAATGTCTGCTCGTTGTGGTAGATTGAGTCTGCAGGCCTTTTTGGGTGGCCTCGCAATTATGACGCCGATTGCATTTTACGCCGGCATTTACGCAGCCGCGTTTTACGTCGTTGCGTCGGCGTCCCTCATGCTTTACGCCACTCGTGATTCTAGTCGAATGTCGTCATCCTCATCGACGTTACAAGTGAGTATGCCTAAGCCTAAGCAGAAGGAAAGTTTGGGGTCAGGCTAATCCTCAGACGCCTGACGTCTGGGGAGTGGACTAATCCTCAGACACGGCCGTCTGAGGTTTAATCCATCCCTTGTTTAGTTAATACTCTAATACTCGCCTGTATTTGTTTCATGCGCGCTGCGCAGGTCGGAGTGAGAGCGTTTGGTTTGGGCCAAGTGTTCGCCATCGGTCTCATCCTGTCCGTCGCTGGTCCGTCGTCGTGGATCGCATTCGGCCTCTACTTGTGCCTGCTCGCCGCCTTCCACTACTCCGAGTATTACACGACGTCGGTGATCAATCCGAGAAGCTTGAGCCTGGACTCCTTCCTGCTGAATCACAGCCGCGAATATTGCTTGGCCGCTGTTTGCAGCTGGACCGAGTACGCCGTCGAAAGGCACATTTATCCAGGTGCGATTTTTTTAAAACTTATACGTATAGCATTCGACGGCGGGGCCCAAGCGGTTTCTAAGACAATTAGACAAAATATCTGCAAACGGCCGACTATGGCGTTAATCAGCCGGAATCCACCGTTTTGAGCAGAATAAGTGAACGGATCACATGTTGACAGGCTGACTGATGAGTCGTAAACGTTTTATGCTTCCGCGTTCAATGCAGGAATGAAGGAGTTCGGATTTCTTGGCTGGCTGGGACTGGCATTGTGCGTTGGTGGCGAAGTGATTCGCAAGTGGGCCATGTTTACGGCCCGTTCCAACTTCAATCACGTGGTGCAAATTCAGAGAGAAGAGGGCCACGTTCTCGTCACACATGGCATGTACTCGCTGTGTCGCCACCCTTCCTATGTGGGCTGGTTTTGGTGGAGCGTCGGCACTCAGGTGAGGAGAACCTATAATATTTGTTAATATCGTTATCATAAATTTAATAATATTGTTAGGCCTAATATTAGTTGAATTATTCATGTGCAGATTCTGCTTTCCAACCCGATTTGCGTGGTCGGTTACGCCATCGCCTCATGGCGATTTTTTGACTCGCGAGTTCAGGACGAGGAGATAACGCTTTTGAATTTCTTCGGCGAAGACTACGTTCGGTACCAAAAGCGAGTACCAACTGGACTGCCGTTCATACGTGGGTACCGCCTGGAAATGTAGCAACATTCTGTCGCGCGTGGTTGAATGCGAAATTCACAATGACTCACATCCTCTCATGGTGAGCCATTTGGTTTTTTTGTTAGTTTATTTTCTGTTTTTTTTTTAATTTTTTGAGTTGGTTTGGTATTCCTAGACAAGGTGGATAGTTATTAGTTAAGCTTGTGATTAGGGGTTGGATCAGGTAAAGAAGCTGACGCAATTCGAGGAATTTTTCAACTAGAGAAACCCCAAGACATATTGAGGGGTGTCTTAAGAGTGTCTTGGCTCGGATGTTGATGACATCTTTTATTTTAGACGTCTGGCCCAATACGTAATAAAATATAAACACAAAGGCTTGTTACACTCATTGATAAAACATAATTTTTATTTTTCGTTTTTGGGACATGACAGGTCATGGCCTGTAATTAACGCTACGTGTACAGAAATAATAAATACAGCTATTAGCACATGACTAGGTTTATAGAAATACAAAAAATATATGCAAGACCAATTGGTGTTGGTTAGACAATAGACCTATTGGTTTTTTGTTCTTCGGCAAAATCTCAAATTTTCAAGAACAAAGATTTTCGGTTAGTTTTTTGATGGAAACCCAAAAATCTTATTGAATATTTTTGATTTTGGTGGTGGTTATTCAATTTTTATTTATTTAATTTCTAAATACTCGCATGTTAGCTCCCCTGTAATTGAAACCGACCGCGCCTTTGGCCTGTTATTATAAATCAGATAAATAATTCCATGGGTCAGAAGTGGGGTCATTCTGTGTCGTTTAATCTTAGCAGGACGATTTGTCAATTTTCAGTTCGAATCAGAGTTGTTGGCTGGATTGATCTTAGTATAGGCCTAATTTCAAACATATTTGATGGAGGGCCTCCATCAAATATGTTTGAAATTAGGCCTATATTGGAGGCTAAGCTAAATCAAACCGCTGGTTGTCGTAGCTCAGATGTGAAACGTTTCCCTGTTTATATAGGCCTACTGTACGCAGGCTAGTTTGTTACGTATGTTGACGCCAGTTTTTTTTTCTGATCAGTACGATGGGGATTGGCTGTGGTTAGACGCACAGAGTGTAATTACGTTTTAACTGACCCGGCCGGCCGAACGGCCGCCCTCTCATGTTTTCACCCTTCACCGCTCTGCAGGCACTTCTTATATCATCTGACATCAACAGTCCAGAAGCGTGAGATCTCACAGAAGGAAGGACAATCTGATGGTGGTCAGCGATCGCCATCCGAACTAGTTGATGTGCGCACTGCCGGACATTGAGAAATATTGAGCAAGTCACATTCAATTGGATCATGGATGCCAGTAATAATTCAGCTGTTGAAAGTTCAACGTTGGCCAATCAAATTTAAGTAAAAACAAAAAAACTTTTTTTTTTTTTATTGCGCTTTAATCAAGTTTTACTATTTTTTGAATTTTAACTGTGCAACACGTCTGTGATAATTATTGTAATTTATAATTTCCAATCAATACCGCAAGATAGCAGCAACGGATTTCCGGGTAAGAAAAAAATGAAAGAAAAAAGGAAAGCATGGCGAGAGCCATACATGTAATAGTTTATTGAACTTTTAGTCTTAGCGCTTTCTGATAATAACCGGAGGTCTTTGCAGGCATATATATACTTATTTAATAGTATATCCAACTATCCATTGTACGTACATATTCTAGGCCTATGAAACTTTCTTCTAAGAAACTAGATTTGCTGCTTTTGCGCTGAGGGTAAAAGCTTGGTAACATTCTCTTTTGTCTGCTCGCAAAGTGATTTTCAATTCGAGATGATCAGGGGCTCTATAGAATTTATAATGAAAAATAAATGACTACATAAATAAAAAGGCAATAAATTCAACAATTAAGATTACATTAAATTCGGTCCAATGTCTTAAATTTTCATTAAATTTGGCCGTGATTTTTAAGTGCATTTTTTCTTCAAATTGAACTTGTTCTTTAGATTTTTTGTTTTTTTTTAAATTATCTAGTTTTGCTTTCTAGACTTGTGTGCTCTTTTCTCATTCAAGCATTTTGGGTGGGCAATTTAAGAACTGGCTGACAAGGTGGTTTAACAACACAACAGGTCATACGATACGAATGGAGAATAAAAAAATAAATTATAAAAAAAAGCTAAGAAAGTTCTACTTTTTAAGCAGGAAATGATTTTGAATAGGCCTTAAAAAAAATAAGCCTAATTATTTTTTCTTCTTCTACCAGTATATCGTGGTGGGCGTTCGGGTAAGGCCTTCAGATTTACATAATTTATTAACTCACGAACTAAGCCTATCTGACAATTAGCCTATGCCAGATGCTACTTATTCTTAACTACTTTTAATTGCAATTATTATAATTGTAAACACTAGATTATTTCCGAGTAATTTTGTTTCTTCAAATTTGGCTTTTTTTTATTCAACTGTAAACAAGCACACTGTCATTATTATTTAATTTATATAAATAAATAATCATTTCCCCCATAGTAAAATTGGTAAATATAATTCTAAAGAGCCATTAGGGCTATGTATAATTATGATTA
>JAQIYI010001182.1:0-13038 GCA_034700265.1 Polyzonium germanicum
TATAATTTAGCAAGCTGCTAAATTATACCTAGTTATTTCCCGTTATAGAAACGTCCATGCTAGCTACACTCAACAACACATGATATTGATGTCATCTACGTAAAGTAATAGGTTTGACACTCTAGACAGGTGAGGTGACACCATTCGACTGAAATTACGAATATCGTCATGGTCGAACACGTCGACGTACCAAATGATTGGTCCGTTTGGACGCATATCAGCCGGCCGTGCATAAGCCTACATCAAGGTCCAAGGACATCAATAGGCCTGATCTGCTGTCAAGTGGCACGAGGTCATAGCTTGGACAAAATAACCGCTGTAGCTGATCGCAATATCAATTGCCGCCGCCAGCACCGATAAATAATTAAGTTAACTCACCGTTTCATTTATTTTCGCAATTTTTACCTCCTTTTGCACTCGCTGTTGAATGTCGATTTCGATTCGGTGGGCGGACCTTATTTCGGTGAACCGGAAGTTGCAACGAAGACGTCATTTCCGGTCTGCAGGTAGTCCTTCGTCAATCATCATTTTTGCGCTTGATTTCGCCTTCGTGTGTTGTTGTGTTCCTTTTTTGCTAGAATTTTCTCTTTTTTCGCGAAGTTGAGTTTGGTTTCGATAAATTACTAAATCCATCGTAGTCTCCGCAAGATCATCGAGGCCGAAGCGTCGGGTAAATATATTCTCTTTTGGTTCATCAAAATCCCTCGTCGTTATTTAATTTGATTCTTGAAAAAAGGCGTTCTTCCTAGGCTTAACTTTTGTGCAGTTTGCTAAGAGGGCAGTACTTTAATATCTGCCCTACGTACATTAGTAGGCCTAATGGCTGCCGCCAATCCTGCCCTACGTTCATCAAGGGCCAGCAGCGAGAAAACAATTTCATTTCTTGCTATCGTCAACTCGAAAAAAAAACATCCTTAGGCCTACGTTACATAAAGACTGTGTGCCCTCTCAATTTCGCAAAGGCCTAAACAATTAGGCCTACGCAAGGCCTATATAAAATCCTATGTAGGATATTGTACGAGGATTAGACATGCTGGCCTACTCTAGAGTCTGACGGAGATGCGGATCTGCGGGTACCGTAGGCTACTGTAGTAGGCCTAATGATAGGCATCTGAATATGCAAGTTTTGATTGGCTGTCAAATCTGCGAAAGCCGGACAAATTTCTTTGCCCCTAATGCTAATTACGCTTATAAACACTCGTCAGATCTCATGATAAATTGCTATGTTGGCTGGTAGTTAGGCCCCGAATACGACATGCAGCTTTGTCAGCAAAATCTGGACAGCATTAGGAGCATTTGACGTTTTTCTAATTTGTTCCGGTTTTTGCAAACTTGCCCGCCAAAAATCAAACGTGATAGGAACACGGATTCATCAAAATCCGTGTGCTGGTGTGATAAACTGTAATTGTGCCAATGAAAGTACACTACGGTGTACAACTGTACAATTGTATATAATTAATTTCGATGCCGACTTATTTGGTTTATCAACAGGCTAGTGTGAACGCTGCTGCAAAATTCAATACGTACGTGACTTTCTCACTTTCGCGACGTTCTGTTTACTGCATGTTAATTAATATCCTGGGACTTCTAAGGCCAATGTTTATGTACAATATGCTCTTACAACGAACATGTACATGTACGCCTACAATGTAGAGGACTTCTAGGTTTACACTCGTCACCTCTACGACCTCCGGCGTTGTTAATGAAATGCGGCTTATACACAAGTACAGTATGCATTCGTTATTTATTTGTTTCGGAGCCACGATTAATGACCTAGCTGGTTGCCATCGAATTGCTCATCTACGCGGGCAAGGGCCCACAAGACGGTGGTCCGTCGTTGTTAACAAGTCATTATTTTTACTATTTTTGTTTGTTTATGCTTGCGTTCAATTTGTGAGATAGTCTAGGCTTATTAAGGGTTTAATTAAACCGAACTCAGATTAAATTCCTTTTAACACTGAGTCCTTACGTCATACCTGGCGGGCCAGGTAGAATTTAGAAATTAAATTGCTTTCATTTAGACTGGACTAGTATAGCCTTTATGCCGGAATCAGTAATTGCAAATCCCAGAGCCGTCATGAGCCTGGCATGAAGGAAGATTACAGTTAAAATTCGTGAGTGCGTAATAAGATTGAGAGTTACTGCGAGCAGAGCTGCAAATGATACGGTAACTAATTTTGATGGTAATCTCCCTTCGATCATGGCCGGCACTTACTAAAGCTATCTTGATTCGAGACAGGTCTGACCGTCTGAGATTTCATTACGGTTGTGATTTGGGCCTTAAACGTCCGAGGTGATTTGTGAATTATGATCGAAACAAAGCATGAATAATCTAAGGAATATCTCCTTTAATAGACTAGGCTTAGGCCTATACCGATAGTCAAAAGTGCCTTTAAAATAAGGCCTTGCAGTCGACTTGCAGTACATGTAGGATTGTATGCCTATGGGCTATGGCATATGCTATCCTACGATACAATTGCGCATTGCGTAGGGCCGTAGGCCTTGGAAATCCAACTATGCCTAGATTAGATTTTCTTTATGGCTCCTGAACATGATTACGAGTATGTAGATATGGTTTTATACGCGCGTCTACGTCCAATCTTGACTAAAGCTCGTTTCACATAAGACGAATTTTTTGCTGCGAATTTCCGTTAAGTTCGCATGCGAACTCAACGCGTGATCACTTTTGGGTTTTGAACGGAATGACCACTAAGAACATGTAGGCCTAAGAAAAGTAGTCGTGTGATGAATTCGCATCTGCTCGAGTACACAAAAATGTGGAGCAAAAATTTAATCCAATATGTCAAACGAAACCTATAGGCCTATGACTTATTTATGGACCTCGTTTCCTGACATTTCGGTGACTGCGTGCGCTCGGCAACCTACTTCTAATGCATGAAATATTATTTTTTTCACCATTTTATGTCCATCCCCATCAGCAGGATATTTGTCATTGCAAATTAAAATCTGCGACTTGAGTTAGGCCTATTGCAGGTTTCAATGCGACCGTCCGGTGTCCGGATCAGCGTACATGTAATCGGCTCGATCGCTCTTCTCTGGTTGGTTGGTTGCTTGCTTGCTTTTGCCGTTCTTCCGATTAGGATGGAAGTCGATGCTGGCTAAAAATAGTGACTGAAATCGGCTGCGCCTGTCTAAACGCCCACCTAATCTAAACAGGCCTATAGTCAAAGCTGCGCAGTTACTAGTTTCAACTTAAAAGTTTTCAAGTTTGAAATTATCGCGACATGACAATCTGAAGTTTTGCGACCAAAGGCCGCTTCAGGTCAACCGTTACGCTCCATCAATAGGTCTCACTCATAGATCGGTAGGCTACATGCGGTGGTGTAGCCTGTAACGCCAAGCACTTCCGGTGAGTTTAGTTCAAGGCAAGAGAACTAACGACTATACATTCACGGTAGTGAAACATGGCCTTTAAATTTGTAGGCATAATAACCGCATCAAATGCGCCCATCACATCACAGCATGTAATGTAGTTGTTTCACGGTTTTTCTATTAACTACCGTACATGTACAGCCGTTTCTCCTCCTCAATAGCTTTTAAAGGTGCGTGATGTTCATTAGGCCTATATTTTCGCCTCCTTAACGATATAGAAATTGATGTTTTGATCATCTTTAGACACCCATGCATGTTTTCCTTAATGGTTCTTAATTTATTGATTGCTGCTACTGCTGTTCCATTGTCGCAATAATATTCATATTTAATGGCCTACCAGGCCTAGCCGGCGCGCAACCTACTTAGTACTTATATTAATGAACCTACTCAGCTAGCCTATTGAATATATGAAGGACGACCAGAATTGGGGCTTAGGCCTACTTCATCATCATATTATTATCCGTAGATGGGCCTGCAAGCTACCAGAGAAGTATTATTTCAGAGGCGAATTCTTTTCAATTTCAGCTAGGCTAAATGCAGGTATTGGATAACAGATAAGCTTAAAGAGAATCAAATAGCCTAGCCTAATAAACGTTTTTATTATTATTTTCTTGAACTAGTCGCGTCGACGTGGCCTCTGGTTGTTGCAGCACTGCGCCTCGCTCTGTAGCCATATCAAGACTCAAGATCTCTTCAAGAACGTCGTTCAAGACAAAAGACGAGGACAAGTGAACAACGAAGAAAACAAACAATTTTGTAAGCTTACAGTAAGTGAACAACAACAGATATACTGTACGTCAGACTCAAGACCTTCGTGCCCCAATTTAATATGAATCCAGTCAATTTAGCCTAAGCTTGTTTACGAATTCCTTTAAGGTTAGTAGGTCAGCAGTGCGTGCATGGGTCTGTCTGTGTTAGTTGTTGTTGAGAAAGAACCGATTCGTCGATCGTCGAGTCGTAATTCTCAGACTCTCAGAGGATTCTTGGAAATCCATTGTTTATGTGTTCCTTGTTTCCCCATCTTGTCGATGGTTTCTATATATAGTCCTAGGCCTATTTCTATATATACCGGTACCGGTATTATGTTTTTTTTATCTGCAATCTAGAACTGTATCATTTATTGTAGCCTAGCGATATCCAGGTCACGCATTAAATGAGGCTAAGATTCGCAGGAATATAAAGCTTAAGTAAGCATAAGTGACTGGTGGACTTTCGAAAATCGAACGTTGCAGGGAAAAATGCAGTGCAAGGACAAAAGCAAGGTCTATAATGATTGGAGGACGCGGATTCGATCTATCGAATCGCGTGATCCGTTTGCTTACGAAACGCCTTTCCAAACGACCAACTTTTATCCAGCATATTTTACATATTTTCCTTTTTTTTCCCACAAAAACCTGCTCATGTTTAGGCCTAGGCCTACTTAAAAAAAAACAATTTCTCTAAAAAAAATAATCATTTTTCCAACCAATTATGAATTTTATGTGGCAATTCGTTGACGAATTAATTGTTAACAATCAATATCTATTGGCTTCGATGTCAAATATCGATATCTGGCATAAACCTCTCCTTTTAGTACGGATTCGCAAGACAACGATACTGTGTACGCAAAATCGCTGTCTTTCGAATCCACTCTTATTCAGTTTTCGCAAACTGAAAAGTCTGGGTAGGCTAATTTTAGTACACGTAACGTAGGCAGATATATCAAACGAGCGTATTTTATTTCAGTTTGCCCACAAAAAGTACCAAGTTCGTGTCGATCTGACTGTCAAAGCAATAGACCTTATCAAACCAGGTTAAGTTGGATGAAAACAAATAGGACGACTTTTGTTGCGTGTCGATTTGATTTAGATGTGTGACTGCACGCAGTTTTGTTTCGTAGAGCTACGTGTTGGTGTTGGTGCGTCATCGACTATTTCTGCATTTGGCGCATAACATGTACAATTGTAGGCCTACATGTAAAGCCTTGGCCTAGGCTAAATCGGTTTTTTTAAAGTTGGCTCTCCAACAATGAGGCAAAAATAAGTCTAAATAATGGACATTTGATCGAATTAATAGCTCTCGGGTCCTGACAGCTAATGATTCAAATACTGTAATGAAAACGGGTAGGCCTACTGAGACTTCCAGAACAACTGGTGGTTGTTCGTGTGGAGATTGCTGAATGACGTCATCCAATCGCACGTTTCCATTAGTCACACTTGCTGAATCGCGCTCGAGCTCGAGCTCGAGCTCACCTGCGTTGTCATTGTCACTCAAAATAATAGCATTCAGTCTTATTTTTAAGCCGTGTGTGATGGGGATACGCCTCCTCAGCCTAATCCTAGTTAGAATTTTAATTGCATTTTAATCAGTTAATTGACCTTTCTAAAAGAAATTGTACAATTCATTTTTTTTATCTATCTTTGCAGATTTGTAAGCCAAATATATACGAAGGGTGGATATTGAGCGACACATATCTACTTTTTACTGAAGAGTTATCACCATGAACTGTGCGAACGAGAGTGACTCGCACTCGGTGTGCTCGTCTCGTCCGTCGGGCTCGTCAGCCAACAATCGACCGCCGAAGATGAAGAAACGTGGATTTCGTCGGTTTTCCATACGTGAGCTCTTCTACGCCAGTCCCTTCGTCGGTGAGTTGGGGTTTTCAAGCTTTGAGCTGCTGTTAGAAATTTTAGTAAGGTGCCTCAGGTTGACAATCGCAAATTGTTTTCTGTAAAAAGTGTAAAGAAACCTTTAAAATCGACATGAAGTTAAATATTTAATTGCAGTTAACTTGGTCCGATAGGACTTAGAACAACTATTTTATTTTTCTATTTAGCGTGGCATCGTCGTTGTTCTCGGAACAAGAGCACTCCAGAAGATTACGCCCGCTCCGAAAGTAGCCTCTTCGCGCAGGCGACCAACGATCGAGACGGATCAGGAGCCGGCATTTCAATGCAATCGGGAGGATTGAGATCGAGCGGAGGTCGTCTTTCGCAGACCAGCGCCACTTCAGTTGGTGGAAACGTCCCTTCGGTAGCCGCCGACTACGTGGTTCACCTGAATTCTGCGTCGAGTCAGCAGTCGACCAATTCGGACACGGAAACCAACTCGATGTCCAGTCAGACCTTGCTGAAACCTACCGCAGAGACCACCGAAAACGAAGACGGTGAAGGAGGAGGAGGCGGCGGAATTCGCATCGAGTGCCCCTTATGCCTCACTGAATTTCCTCCTGAAAGTTTTCCGCGCATGACGTCTTGCGTGCACAGGTCTTGCTTGAATTGTCTCCAGCAGTATCTCAGAATCGAAATCACTGAAAGCAGGTAGTTATCCTTATTTAGGTTCAAACTTTCTTAAGGTTTGTGAATTCATTTTTAATTCTTTTTTTTTTCTTTTTCCTAATTTTGCCGTTGCAGAGTTAATATTTCTTGCCCCGAATGCACTGAGCCAGTTCATCCGACCGATATCCGCGCCATTTTGAATGACATTAACATCATGAATAAGTACGAGGACTTCATGTTACGTCGCGTTTTAGCAACCGATCCTGACACAAGATGGTGTCCAGCTCCAGACTGCAGGTGTGGGTCGTAGCCAATGTTAATTTTGTTCTAATTCAAATAGGCAAAGCTGAGATATTAGTTTAAAATTTGTACGTGATTTTTCCTCTTAAAATATTTATTGCAGTTGCTTAACTACCTTTTCATGGTCGCTTAGAATGATAAATCCAAAATATTTTTTAAAGTGGAAATAATTCCTCCTAGTTTTGAGATTGTATGCCTAATTGCGTTTCATATTTTTAGCTAGTAGAAGCGGCGTATGACTTGGGTCCAACTTGGATCGTCCAACTGATTTTTACATTTTATTCCAATTTAAGCTTTGCTGTGGTGGCCTCCGGTTGTGCCAGCTGTCCGCGACTGCAGTGCGAACGATCCGGATGTCACATGTATTTTTGCTATCACTGCAAGCAAGAGTGGCACCCGAACCAGACTTGCGATGCGGCTCGAGCTCAACGTTCTCCAAACATTAGGTCCTCTTCGGTCAGCTTTGGACAGGATTCTGCTCAAAGTGAGATACAACTCAATTTCATTCAGCCCATCGAAAAATATGTTTTCACACGATTATCTGTTGCCTTAATTATTTATGTGTCCGTAGAAGATGACATCAAGCCTTGCCCACGTTGCCAGGTTCTCATCGTCAAGTGTGACGATGGATCGTGCAATCACATGACGTGCGCGATATGCGGCGCGGAATTCTGTTGGCTGTGCATGAAGGAAATCTCAGACTTACACTACTTAAGGTGGGAGCTTCTGCAATTCTCCAAACTTAACGAACTTTATGAGTAAATTGAAAATGCGAAACTTAAAATACAACATTTTTGTTGGACATGTATATAGTCCTTCTGGCTGCACGTTTTGGGGAAAGAAACCGTGGAGTCGCAAAAAGAAGATTCTCTGGCAGCTGGGGACGTTGGTAGGAGCTCCAGTTGGCATTGGACTCGTCGCCGGTATTGCAGTGCCTGCCATAATCATCGGCGTTCCCGTTTGGGTTGGGAGGAAGGTTGGCAGTTCAATTTATTTATTTCTCGACTGGGGTCGAGAGATCTCAATTGTTTAGCGTACTTTATTGTCTGAGCGAGCGGACGTTATAAATATCTTTCATAATAATAGCCTAGTTTATTTATTTGTTTGTTTGTTGTTATTTTAGTTGCACGCAAGATATGAACATGCTTCCAAGCATAAGCGAAATCTCGTGATCACTGGTGGCGTCACAGCATCGATATTGATTTCTCCGGTTCTAGCTAGTCTCGCTGTCGGTATCGGTGTTCCGATTTTACTCGCCTATGTCTACGGTGTGGTCCCGATTTCTTTATGCCGAAGCGGTGGATGCGGCGTCAGCACGTCTGGTTCTGGCGGTGTGCGCATAGAGTTTGACGACGAGAACGATTTGTCTAACGTAGGAGTAGGTCAAACTCAAGGCAAGACAAGTGTTTACATTTAATAAATGTCTACTGTGTGTAGTTAAACGTTCTAGGCATCTTCCATTTTTTAAAATGCGATTGAACGTTCAAATTTACTTTTAATTATTTTTCAGATGCTCAAAGTGTTGACACTAGCAGTCATCGCGTAGGTGATCCGAGCATTGGTGAAATGTCATTTGGCATGTCTGCCAGTCTGAGCATGGGCAGCGGTAGCCACCTGGATCACATGGGCGTTGTGATTCGTGATAGTGACCGTGAGAGTGCGAGCAACACCGCCATGGCTGGAGCTAGCCTCGCCGGAAGCATGTCTAGTGGAATGGTTCTTGGTGGTGCCACCGGACAGAGGTTCTTCATAGTTCGTTATTTGTCCATTAGAAAATACGCTACATTTTATGCGACGAGTATGAAGCCAGCTTACCTCTTTTTTCCCCACTTTGTCTTCTTAAGACTCGAAGTGCAAGCTGATGTTGCCTCCAACAAGCGTTTCAGCTTTAGCAGCGAGACTGCATCGGCCACTGTGAGTCTCAGCGAGCGGTCAGCCACGATGTCGATGACGGACGACGCGAGCACCAGAGCGCTCGCCGGTTCGATAACTGGCGGTGTTGGCAGCAACAGCAGAGACCCGTCCACTGGTTTCACACCGGTGGAAGTTCACGTCGACGCCAACGTCAGCATTGCTGGTGGCAGTCAGGACTCTTTCTTGGATGCGACCACGTCCGTGTCGTCTGCAAAAGGACAATGCACTGTGTTGCACAGCGCAGATGGTGAAACGCTGGAGGACAGGCTGATGGACAGCTACAGCATGCGCGGTGCAAGTTTCAAAGAACGACACAGGTTCATGTCGTCCGATCGACAGGTACCAGGCAACATTTTTCTTTTGCTATTCATTGCTTACTATTCGTCTAATTAATGATTTACCCTTTAAGATTGAATTTTCCTCTTTTTAAAGGCTGCCACGTATAATTTGGAGAGCGAGAGTTGCAGCCTGTGGAGTAAAGAAGATTCTAGCTCAGAGAGAGTTCGTTTCGACGAGAACGTCAACTTCATTGATGATCTTCCGACCAGCAGTGGCGACGAGTTTCAATTGGCTCGCTCGTCCGAGGCGTCTCTCGACTTGTGGCGCCATCAGCCCGTTTCCAAAAGACGCTTGGCCTCCTCTTCGTCGTCATCGGCGGATGTCGCCGGTGACATGGGTGGGGGCGCCACTGGCACTGGATCAGCGAGTGGATCGTCCAGAGGCAGCGTTCGAAAGCATTCGCTCACTTGGCACGTGGACGAAGTCGTTGCCATGCCTTCCAACGGCAGGAGAACCAGCAACAGTTCTTCCACTTGGCACGATCAGCAGAACTGCGAGGACAGAAGTCCTCGGTGTAACTCTGACTATGCTGTGCACGCGTTTCCTGGACAGGGAGGACCTTCGAGTGCCTTGCATCAGCAGCCACCTCGGGAGGGCGTCGGTTCGCCGTCGAGCAGCACGTCGATACCGATCGGAGAGGAGCAGTTGTCCGATGCCGACTATTGAAGAACACAGCGAAAAACTACCATTGTTTCTCGAATGCTGTCATTGTGGTACGTCTTAATTAACTTTGTCCACTTGACGCGTTTTATTGTTGATTTTTCCTTTATTGTTTCTCTTCTGCTCTGTTAACGCTGAATTTATTATTCAGGCGATAGTCGCGCAGTTAATGGGATAATCATTAATCAAATTCGCCTAAGACGGGTTATGTTTGATTAGGGGCGAATTCCTCTTCTTCTTTGGTCTTGTGTGCGTCTGCTGGTCTGGCTTCAACGAGAAACTAGTGCCACAAAACACAAAAATGGGTTGCTCATATTTTATTTTATTTTCTTTTCTATATATGTTTCTCGAACAATTCCTCTCTATATATTCCTTGCTTACCCTTCATATTATCACATTATATAGATACAATCATACGTCTGGCGAACGTATATCGAATTTCTACCAGGAAATTTAGCTGCAGTTACTTCTAACGTGGCTCATGAGGATATTTGAAAAGTATTTTTTATTTGATCGAAAAAGATTTGCACTCTTTAACAAAACAATTCTCTAAAATTATTTTGTGTCCTGTAAATAAAAAGAAATTCTGCCAGGATGTTTTTTTGTACAATTATCCTTCTGGGCTACCACATTGCAGTAAGTTACTTTATAAGGATGTAATCATATGGAAGTCTTAAACGATAATCGAAAATCTTTGGTATATTCAAGATGAGATTACTTTAGAAACTGGCGTTCTCAAATTGGGCTACTCATAATCTACACTTGCGGATTTTTTTGTAGACCGACTGGATTCGTCAAGGCCTAGTAGTTTTAAGTCTTCAAGAGCTTAACTTAAGTTTGTATTTTTATTTTTTTCAATGAGAGCTTAAATTGTGCATCAAGTAACCTATGCATTTTGTTTATGCCTGCTTTAGGACACATCGACATTTGAACCTGGCTGAAGGCTGGTGCCAGTAGCGGTTATAAGGCGATTCTGCCTAAGTTGATTGTAGTCGTACTTGATCCACACAATGTAGCTAATCGTTTTCAATTTGTTTGAATTCAGCTGATGTACGAGCTAAACGCCATATTAAGAACTCGTGGTACACAATTAGTTATCTAGCGTGAACCCGGATGATACTTTAAATTGGCGCCTGCTGGCGAAGCTGATTAAACGCATACATCACCTAGCTTTGCCGTTTGTTTTCAGCTTTAGCTTAAAACCACTTGTTTTTTGACGCTTGAGCACAATGAGCAGTTAAGCTAAAGCTGGCGCAGCGTCGTTGAACTCTTTATTACAGGTTATTGTGATTTAAACTTAAATTTTAATTTATCAAGTTCAGTTAGAGGTACGGTACTTGTTAAATTTTTCTACGTAAACAAACGAGAACATTGAACAATTTAATAGTTATTTTATGTACCCGATTAAATATTGTGGACTTATCCGGAAAGATTAAAATCTTCTTGGCTTTCTTCTATCCATGTGATGCCCTCAATGTTTGTTATTATTTTTTTTCTTTTCTTTTCATAGAACCCTGGGAACTGTGGAGATCGATTTTCAATGACTTCCAAAAGTAAAGAATTGTGTGCTCAGAAATCGTCTCACCAACTTGATTTTTATAATCTTCCTTCGCCTCTCCTTCAGGAAAGTACATACAATATTAGGATTAGCGTCAAGTGCCGCCTAAAGGCATTTCGGATTGCTAATCTGTATGTGACGTCATGCCCGGAATCAATGCACGCACGAACCAACACCCATTATATTTTTCTGACGTCAACGTTTCCCTAGAAACCTTAATCACCAGACCAATATTCTTTGAAATTGGTATGTGGATCAAGAACAGCAAAACCTAAAAACTTAGTTCATGCCCAACTAGAAAAGGAAGCTGATTTTAAATTGATATCAAACTACACACATTGTGTTTTTTTTCTTGCTAAATTGATACGAAATTGTACATTGTATAAATTGTACATTATTACAATTTAGTCTTAGGGCTCTTACACCATACTCAGTAGATCTTAAAAGTTTAAAATTAAAACGAATATAAATGCTTATTTTATTCAATTAATGATTGTTTAAATCATTTTTTTGAGCAAATTATTTAGGCAAAGGCCATTTAACACTTAATTTGATAAAAAATGTGATTTTAAAACTACCGGTATTGATTCTATAAGGGATGGCATCATGGCAAAAACCACAAATGATTTTTGGTTTTTCATAGAACGCACCCTGAAAAACCATGATGGTTTTTGGGAAAAACCAAAAATCATTTTGGTTTTTGCCCTCCCTAATTGATTCATAAAGATTTTTTTTAGTTTATAATATAAATTTTTAAATCTCCCGCACTTTGTAGCGTAAGTCTATTTGGCGGCCATTTTGAATTCGTCTGCAATCATGTTATTCAACCAATTGTTGAATTTCTTAGTCGTCGTCGTCTTTAGAAGTTTAGATAAATTTCACGTTTTTTTAATCTTTTGAAGCCGAATTTTGTTGACTAGATATTGTGCCTGATGAAGATTCTGACCTTATCAGCGGCGGTGTTCATAAATGACAGAAGTTGGAACTTCAGCTGTCCGTGCATGTCGTCAAAAGGACTTCGTTCCTGCAACTTGGATGGAGGTATCCGATCACGAATTGGAAGGTCATATATTTGCGGTCCAATGTTCGCCCGCGGCTCGTCAAGAATTTATGGACGAACCTAGGCTCAAGTTTAGCTCTAGTCTAGTCTAGCTTAAGTAGGCCTACGCTAGGAAGACAGCCGGCCGGATGGAGTCGACAACGGGGGCATTACCGTAGGCCTATAACAGCGTCAGCTAGTGATCACGGTCGTTGAAATATTATACCTACATGTAGCTTGTTAATTAGATGTAGGCCTAATCCTTAATTAGATTATAGGTCTACATTTGATTGCGTTCGCTCTGTGCTTGCAGTGTAGGCCTACATGTTAATTGTTGCTTAATATTATAGGCCTATACGCTACAGGCATGCAGGTAGGTGCATATGAGGAGGGCCCGAAAATTGAACTCCTATTTGCACAGAGTAGGCCTATAATATAGGCCGCCTAGGCACAGCCTCATATACTGGCCTAGGCGGCCTCTCGGACGTGGAAGCGATGATTGTAGGGCTGGGAAAAACCAAAAAAAAAAAAAAAATGTGGTTTTTTGGTTTGGTTTTAATAGAAAAACCAAAAAACCA
>JAQIYI010001183.1:0-13031 GCA_034700265.1 Polyzonium germanicum
GATATACAAATAAAATAGTATAAAACTAATGTCAAAGTGAAGAATAAAATGACTCGACTTGTGAATAAATGTACATAGAAAAGATATTAAAACATACTAGTATAATTTTTAAACATTTTTAATAAGAAATAATTGAAATAAGAAAATAGAAAACAAAGGGAGGGGAGAGCTTAGGTGACGGCAATGACTCAGAAAGCAAAATCAAACTGTCCCGAATTTTAGTTTTAGATTGTTTTACAAAATTTAAAAGTTGTCGCGAAAGTACTAAAGTATTTGCATCTGAAGTTTCATGGAATTATCTCTTACATGACTTCCTCCTCTTCAACCAGTCCATCTTCACCTTTAGGTTTGTTGAAGAAAACAACGTCATCTTTGAGTTTAGAAAAAAATAAGAAATTAATTAAAATTGTTTTAATTGTTAAGTACGCACTGCAGATATAGAAATTGAATGGGAAAACACCTGCGATTATTGTGGCTGTTGTATGAATCGTTCCGCCTGCATCCGTCACTTGTCCGTAAACCAGTTTTCCTTGAACCAAAACGCGTTGTCTAAAAAGACCATCTCAAAATTGCATAAATCTATTTACATGTAGAGGTAAATAGACTAAATGTATTTTATTAGGTGACTCACTAAAAATTTAATGTACCGGTAATAGATTTTATTTGTTTGCATGACGTAACTTACCCTTTGCCTAGGTATTTATAAATGGTATCCCTCAAGAACGGCTTGAAGACGCTCACTCTGTGCCATTCAGTTTTCTGCTGCATTTCTCCTACATGAAAGGAGATTCGATCAACCGCGACGTAAGAATTAAAAAAAAATCCTCGTTTCCTTGATTGATCGATTTTATTTTAATTAATATTTTCACTCGCCAGTTTGATACTTGTAGTTCGCGTTGGTGGCCACCGTGAAGACGGTGACTGGGTGTTCGTTGCTTCCTCTCAACTGCGGTCTGACTCCAACGCGTCCCAAAAGCGTCACCTGATTCAAACCTGTGAAACTTACGAGTTTTAATTTTATTCATGACGTAATTAACCACAATGGAATTTTCTTGCAAGAGCTTAGGAGGCCTACTTTTCTCAAATCTGGGCGCAATTTCGGTGGCCAGATTTGGGTTTGATGAGGTCGTTCCAACAGCAGCCGCATCTGGGGGAGGCGGCGACGACATAGTAGCAGTTGTTGAGGCATGCCGAGTCAAAATTTGCGTCAATTTCGTAGCCTAAATAAACACCAAACAAAGGCGAAAATTAGGCCTAACTTCACGTGAGGCAAGGGTGAGGGGCTATTTGAGTTAGGCTTAAGTTAAAACGACCAGTTTTCAATTAGAAATGCTGCAAACGCGCACAAAATCACCTCCGTAAGCAATCGGCACCTTGGGTACATTTTCAGACAAAAAAAGAACGAAAAAGCGAAAGTAAATATTAAAGTTTCGTGATTTTTCACCAAAAAATCAAGAAACAAAAGTCTAAAAATGGCGAAACCGCGAAAGTTCTACTTCCGGTTCCGGTTCTACTTGCACTTCCGGTTCACAGGTTGATCGTGTCCTTGAAAAAAGGGTCATTTTCGCTGCGGTTATTTATTTTGAACCTAATTATAATTTATTAATTTGTTTTTTAATTATTTCCGGGCATTGATCGCGGTCGTTTTTTTAGTATGACGTGCGAAGATTGCAATTCTTAATAGTTTATCGCGTGGACGAGACCGCGCCACGCTCTCCGATAGCAATAGGCCTAATCGCGACTCAATTCAAATTTCACGTCATGGTGTCCATAATCAAGAACCAGATTCTGAAGCATCTGTCCAAGTAAGCAACTAATTTATATGCAATTAATTTATGGAGTTCTAAGATTATTGATTAGGTCTAGATTTTAATAAAATAGGCCTTAGAAAAAATGGGTCTCGGGCAGACCTATAGAGGCCGGGCTACATGTAGGCACACCTTTTAAATTAAAATTTTAAAGTCCAATTAAAGTTGGACTTTAAAATTTAAATAGTCAGTACGTCCATCCCCAGTGTCCCCACTTACAATATCACCAACCTTTGATAGTCAAATAAGTCATATATAATTTCCCTCAGACAATAAGGCTGGTATCACTAGCGGGTATAAGGCGATTCTCCAGAGTGACTCGAGCGGTGCTCACCCATACGTTAACACGAGTGAGCTAGGCTCGAGTCACTCTGGAGAATCGCCTTATACCCGCTAGTGATACCAGCCTAACTGTTTGACGCGATAATTTGACGACTATAGGCCTAGTTAATAACCTTGGGGTAGACTTAATTACCGGTACATTTACGATTATCTACTTTAATGACGTTCGCCATTAATTCTCCATCACTAATATTAAGGTTTACGAAGAATCTGTCGCCTGACCAGATGAATTTGAGCACCTTCAAAGGTGAAGGAGAGCTGAAGAACCTGGAGTTGAACGAGGACGTTCTGATGGACCTCTTGGAATTGCCCAACTGGCTCAGGTTGACCAAGGCCATCTGCAATAAAGTTTCAATAAAGGTACGTTGTTCTGCTATACTCATATTGGGCTTTCTAAGTTCCCATTAGAATACGATATTAAAGTGTACATGTAACTAGCTCAAGCATAATACCGGTAATCAATAAAGTACCGGTATAAAATAATAAATCAATTTCTGTAGGCCAAAGCCTAAGTCGGAGTTCTGATGAGAAAATATCTAAGATAAGGCCTAGCGCTATTTTTTATTGTTATTCTGGAACCATAAAACTTGTAAAATGGAGTTAAATATCCGAATATCATTCATTGTGGGAACTCAGTGAGCCTACATGTACGAATTGGCAGTGTAGCGTGTTGGACTAGGTCTATCACTAGACGGTTTAGAAGAGTAATTAGAGTGTCTCACTATATATAAGTATATATGGCATACAGTGTAAGTCACGCTTTTAAATTTAAGCTAGCTCGTGATTTCGCCAATCTATTTAGTATAGTCTTTCAGGCTGCCTGACTCCAGTCGCGTGCACGAAGGCATCGCGTGGCGGGCCACTTAAATGTGTCAATCCTATCAGTAATTTCTGACAGGTTTTCGACTAGTCCTATAATATTTCTAATTCGGCTTATCTGCCGCGAGAATTGACGTGAGAGATAGGGTTAAAACAATGCAGGAGGATCGAACAAAGTTCGCGACAGGTTTTTCAAGCAGCCGAATGCTTTGGCGCACTTCAGTCAGTTTATTTCTTATAATTCATCAAGACACGTACCAACTGTAATACGTTCATTGTTCAAAATGTCCTGCAAAAACCAAGCGATGCTCGTCAGTTTTATCCATCGGCCCATGCTCGAGGCTCAGGCTGTGTGCACCGACGTTAGGCCGCGCAGCATCGATAACGGCGTGAGTAAATCCGACGCCAGGAGGAATGTCGTCGCCGTCCAAAGTCAGTCGACTTCACCCAAGACAACCGTAAGACTGGTGGTGGCCATGCTGGCCGTGAGCATGCTGGGCATCGGGTACGGTTGCCTGGCCGGCTATCCGTCGCCAGCCCTGCCGGACATCAACCGGAGCCCGAGCTCGTTTCGACTCAGCTCCGACCAGCAGTCTTGGACGGTGAGCATGGTGAGTTTGGGCACGGCCCTGGGCGGATTCATCTGCGGCACGGTCTCTGACTACCTGGGCCGCAAGTTGGCGCTGATGGTCTCGGCCGCACTCTGCGTCCTCTCTTTCACGCTGATCGCAGCCGCCGGCAGCTCCGTCGTCCTCTGCGTCGCCTACTTCCTGTGCGGCGTGTTCAGCATCGTAAACTTCACTGCCAGCATTCTGTACACGTCCGAGATCTCGCCCACGCACCTGCGCGGCGCACTCACCACGACCAGCTCACTGTCCTACGCGCTCGGCCTATTCGTCGTCTACCTCGTCGGCGCCTTCGTGCGCTGGAACTGGCTGGCCATCTTCGTGGCCGCCTTCTTCGGCCTTCCCGTGTTCGTCCTGGTCTTCGTGCCCGAGAGTCCTCGGTGGCTACTGCTCAAGGGACGACGCGACGAGGCCGTGGCCAGCTTCGAGTGGATATGCGGCTACGGCAGCGCATCGGAGCACGTCAAGAACGAGGTGCAGATCATCGAGGAGTCGCTTATGGCCAGCAGCTCTGCGTAATCTTGCGACATTTAAAAAAAAGATTAAATCGATGGAAAAATTGGAAATAAACTATTTCAATAATTCTCAAAAATCAGGAAAAATTGTAAAATTTGTCAGCAAAAAATTGGTTAATTATTGACAAGTCTTTAATAAATATAGTCGGATGTTGGTGACCCCAGCTAGGCCTACAAAAAATGAAAAAAGACCCTGTACAAAGTGTACATCTGAATGGACTTAACTACATCCTTTATTTTCAATTTTTCTATCACTTGGGAATATTTACATTTTTCCCATTTAACTTTCCAATTTATCCTTAAATATATTTACGGCCCCTCATCCGTAGCTCGACATCGTCCTGGAAGGCCCTTCTGGAACTCGAGAACTTAAAGCAGCTCGTAAAGTGCTGCGTCGCGTTTTTCATCCAGGCTTTCTCGGGAGTGGTTGTCCTACAGATGAACTCGGTGACCATCTTCCAGTTGGGCGGGCTGAACTGGAGCTCTGACCTGCAGGCCATCATCACCGCCTTCTTCTTCGTCGTCGGCAGCCTGGTGTGCCCGCTCGTCATCGACCGCTTCGGACGCAAGTCGTTGCTCGTCGCCTCCACGGTCGTGGTGGCCCTATGCATGGCCGTCACCGGAGTGTTCTTCTGGGTCGAGGAAGTTCACCCGACCTACGCTCACCAACGGCTCTTCTGGCTTCCGGTAGCCGCCCTGTCGCTCAGCACGTTCAGCTTCGCCACCGGACTGCAGCCGGTGCCCTTTCTGCTCACCTGCGAGCTGTTTCCCACCCGGGTGCGCGCCAATGCGCAGACGGTCACCTCGTTCGTCATGGGCCTGATGTACTTCTTATGCCTCAAGTCGTTCATCAACATCCAGGAGGCCGTGCACACCTCGGGCGCCTTCTTCTTCTACGCGGCCGTGGGCACTGTCGGGACTCTCTTCATGTTTTTCGTCTTTAAGGAACCGAGCAGAGACGCCATGAAGTGATTCAATAATTCGAACGATCGGATTGTGCTTTGAACGCGTTCTAATCAGAGTTGGCGAAGGAAAACTCACAATCAACCTCAGTTTAATTTTAATGCCCGGTATTAGTTTTTTTTGCCGATTTTCATTTTTGCTTCGTTCCCTGAGCGATGACTTGATGAGATGCAATTTTGATAAATTAATTAAAAAATGTATCAATTTACCTAGTTTTATGATTTTATTTTTTGGCACCAATTTAATGCGATCAGGCCTCGTCTAATACTTCTCCAGCTTATAGATGTTTTGAGCACCCTGTGTTTTAGAGTTTAATATTTTTGTTTTTCTTTGATTTTTTCCCATTCAGGTTCAGTGGACCAAATTGAAGTCGGTTCCAATATTTATTGTAAGTGAACAGTAGTTTTCCTATCGCTTGACTTAAGTTTGAAGTCTTAAATTTTAGTTTGGTCAAAGTTTTGCTTTGTCAAGGCCATTTTTTTTTAAACTTTTTATCAGAATCTGGATGAAGTTTTGGTCGAAATGGAGACGTGCGAGGAGTTGCGGCAAATGTCGACTCACAGCACCAAACCTAGCCATAAGTGAGTGCGACTTGATTGCCTAATTATGGTAATCTAAATGTAATTAACAATAATTATTTGATTGATAAGCCTAACTTGCTTTTAATCTAAATTCATTTCTCCTTTTTCTCATCGAAACGCTTCCAGTGAAAAATAAGAAATGAATTTGGATATATAGGCCTTCAAAAAGGAAGTTAAAAAACAATTATGCGTCGATTATTTTTATTTCTAGCTCTGGAGGCAAGTACGGATTTCCGGACATGGTCATCGATGGAATAACTGTCGCCATCAACAATGTCGAGATGAAGTTCAATTCTCCGGCTTTCCACGCGTCCTTTCAAGCAAGTAGAACGAGCCCTTCTAGTGGGAATATAAAATGTTTGGTGTATTTCCGTAGGAGTTCGAATATAAATTGACATTTGTTTCGTTCTAGTTTTCGCGAGTACGTCTTGAAAGTCGTAGTCCGAATTGGCAATGCAGCGACCTGCGGATGACGAGGCTGAAGGATCCTGACAGTGGCCATCTGTTGATTTTTAAGGAGCTCGAGTGGCAGATGTTGCGCATCGAGGCGGCAGCCACTGATCGCGCCTCCGACTTTTCCTCGCCACTTCGTCTCATCACTAACCAGGCGAAATGTCGGATCACCATCAAGAAGCGCCTCACTGGTTTGTTGTATTCTTTCACGATTTTATTTTCAACAACTCCATGCATTATTTTTTTTATATTACGATCCGGTATTATTTTTCTCTTATAGATTGCGGCATTCTGGCTTCTAGACTGTTTTTCATCGTCGACGACCTTCTTTGGATTCTGACTGATACTCAGATCAAAGCTGCTCTACACTTTGCCAGTTCGTTGTCAGGCTTGATACAGAAGTCAACAGAAGTCAACAAACGGGTTAAGGCAGCTCACAAAATCGAGGTATTTATCCACTTGTCCATTGCATTTCATATCGATCATGAACGTAAATATTTTATTGTGAACCGACAGGCTTACACCCAATTTTATGGGTTCACAATTTGTCCGACTAACATTTGTATTTTCGCCATATTTGACCAGCTTCTCGTTGATTACTTATCGCTTTATTCGCAGGTGATCGCGACGCAGCAGCAGCAGCATTCAACGATGAATTCGGGGCAATTGAACGCGTTGCCCCTGGCGTTCAGCATCTACGACATGGTCGAGACCTCGTTCCACGTTTACTCCAGTCGCATCGACCTGCATTTCTGCGACGAAGCCAGTCCCGGAGGTTTTTAACTAGTTGAGTTACTTTCTCTGTACTTTGGCATCTCATGCTTTGCTCTATTTAGAAGGACGGTCCAATCATGCTCAGCTCGTCGACGGCGGCGCCATGCAGGTCACGCTCACAGAAATGGCGTTCGATTACTACCCGTACCATCTAGCAAGTAAGCTTAGATCATCTGTGCATTGGTTATACTTTGTCGCGAAAACCGATTGAGCGAGGTTCCTGGAATAATACTTGTCGCAATAATTCAAAGGCGGAGGAAGGAAACACTGGATGAAGTACGGAGACCTTAACACGTCGTGTGGAGTTTGGATGGAGCAGCTGATGGCGGCGTACAAACAGCAGCTTTTGGATATCGTTCTTGGCGAAATTCCAAAAAAACCTCAGCTTGTGCACCAGCATTCCTCTTCTCATGTAAGTCCACGGGTGCTCTTTCGTTCTCAGGACTGCAGCCATGACAAAGTTATCGTTAACTAGCTGACTCCAAGTGCAGGTGATTATTTGTCTTGTTTGTGTTTTTCAGGAGGAACGGAGACGGTCGTTAGGTCAAAGCAAGACGGCGGTCGTGACGACGTTTCTAAGAAGGCTGATGGCCAGCTGCTTCGTGCTCAGGCTAGACGACTTCTCCGTTTTCCAAGTCACCACGACGGCGACCAAGAAGAAGATTCCCGAGAAATTCTTCGCCAGCGACAAGAACCGCTTGATGTTGCCGTCCAACTTGCCAGCCGTTCACGTGGAATTTGTCGACTATTACTTTCCAGGAGACGAAGATTTTCCAGGTATCGTTGACCGAAGAACAGACGTCGATCATTACGTTAGAATTATGATCAATTATTTGCCTTTGAACCAATTAAATCTCTAATTTATCGTCAGTGCCTCTGGCGAATCTGCACGTTCATTTAAATCCAATCCAGTTGACTGTGGAGCCGGTGACGTTTCTATGGCTGAACGCGTTTGCATACGGCTTACGAAAATCTCAGGTAGGCCTATCCGTACACAAAGTAACGTTAGGACGGTTTTTCTTCAATATTCAGTTTATGCAAATTTAAAGTCTGCAATTTTTCTAGGACTGCTATCAAGCATCCGTGGACACTGCTAGGCCGTTGGACGTCAGGATCGAGGCACTAATGCCCAGGGTATTCGCCATTTGATTTCTTTGTTGCAATAACAGTTCAATAATAGTACAAACCTATTCCTTTGAATTATATTATTACGCAATTAATTTATTATTTGTAAAGTCTGTTTATTGCGCGATTCATTTATATTAACGTGAGTCTTGTAACGTTCAAAAAATGATGACGCAGATCGTCGTTCAAGCAGCGAAAGAATTTCTCCACCAGCCCAGTCGTCCGCACAGTGTTCAGCTTCACATTTCGCGACTGATCGCCACCAACTCGAGAATAGAAGACAATTGCAGCCGCGATAACCTTCGCAAGTGTCTGGCGAGCTTTCAGGAAGGCTCGCTGTTTTCATCAAGCGCCGGCTTTCCAAACAAGATGGACGATTTGCGCCCGCTTACCGGTGCTTTCAGTTCACACGTGTCATGTAAGTTTTTGTGCATTTAGTCATGTTTTGGGTCATTTTAGAGCCGTTGTTGCTACGAAAACAACGTTTCGTGGAAACCGCACTTATTTTTGGAACCAGAAATTCATGATTTCCAATTTATATTGTTGTTTTCCCAGGTGAAGATGAATTCACTTCTGCGCCATTCAATAAATCCGGCACTTCAGTTCCTAAAGTCGACTCTTCAGGGACGTCACTCGCCTCTGCGTCGTCGTCGGCTCTGCGACGCGACATGCTGTGGACAGAAAACAAATCGACTTGGTGCGTCCACCTGGAGCCAGTTTGGGTGGATTTCTGCGGGAGCGATGTCAGCAAGACTCGCCCTGTGCCTTTCGTGGACGCAGTGCAGGTCACTCTATGGGTCGCCCAAGACCTTCAGCTGCTTTCTCAAGAGTACTCCGAAGAATCTCCGAACGCAGTCGACGCTGCCGGATCCACGCACGTGTTGGCTCAATTCAAATCACTAGTCAGTGTGCAGCTTAACCACTACCAGTACGTGTTCCTGCTGAGGAGCGCCGAGCTGCTCAGCGAATTGGCGACCGATTTGGCCAAAGACAAGGAGAACGAATCGACGACGGGTCAAGCGCAAGCAGCTTCGGCGAGACTGTGTGTGGCCGCCATTTTGCCTCAGGTGGACGTGTCCTTTCTAATTCCCGTCAATTCGCCGCTCAAGAGTGGCACCGACGCCGACGAGTCCATGAGGGACGACCTGTCGTCCTCGACGGCCAACACCGGCGGCGCCGCGGATAGAGTGGGCGGCTCCACCGGAGAACTCGTGCTTCGCGAGCAGCTGCATCTGAGGGAGTCGCTTTCGGACAACCAAATCGCGCAGCTGAGCAATGCATCCCGAGCGCTGGACCATCTGACGTCGTCGCGCAGTGATTACACGATCAATGATGGACATTGTCGCGCGGGGGTTTTTGACAGCAAAGTAGACGACATTTCGACGATGCCATTGGTGTCGGTCACAACGCCTGATTCCCAACGCAGGACATCTCGGGGTGTTACAGAACCAAATTCAAAGTCTCTTTCAGGTTGGATTATTTTTTTTGTATTTTTTTTTCTTCTATTTCCTGAGTGATGAGATTTGTTCCTTTCCATTTCCTTAAAAACTGCTTTTTAAAACAAAATTATCCTTTAAGATGAAGTTTGTCGCTTTCACTGGGCCTACAACCATTTAAAAAACAAAAACAAAATGCCTACATAATATTTTAACGAACTAATAAGATTTTTAAAAACAAGCAATTATTTTATTCGGATCTTGAATGATTGTACCTGGCATTTGTGCGCAGGTTCGAGAGAATACGTGGCGGGGACAAACGCCAGCCGCAAGCAGTCGCCTCCAATCGCAGCAATAAACATTCCGTCAGCAAATAACGTTTCCTCCGCCAAGCCGTACTCGGCAGTTTCTAAACCGAGGACGGAGCGGGGTAATTTCCAAGTGTCACAAACTTTGGCCGGTATTTTCGGAAAGCAAGGGCCATCCATGTCGATTGATAGCTTCACGACTCCGTTCCTGGAGAAAACGTCCTTGGACAAAGTTCCGGACAACCTTGGGCAGACGATCGCTACTGGCAAGTTTGCGAGTTTTGTTTTTTCTTTCTTTCGAGTCAGTAAGCTTACTAGCTGAAGAATTCATTCAACGGACTGTTGCAATTAGGGCGATCTAATGATGCACTTACTTTCATTCATTTATTTTCTCGTTTTAAGGATCGAATGCGATGAGGAAGGGGTTTTCTAGTCTGGTAGCCAGCTTGGATTCCGCGTTGCTGAATCCCAACAAGGCGCCCACACCGCTGACCTCGCCTCTGTCCTTCCACGAGGGCAGCAGCACACGAGCCAGCAGTCGAGCCATGGACGACCCCGAAACGATGTCGCTCTGTAGCGATCTCTCCGACAGGTATGGCAATAGTTTATGAACATTTTAATCCGACCTTCCAATGTTTGGAAACCTTTTATCTTATGTGCTCGCAGAGTACGTTTCATGCAATTACCATGATTTGAAAAATAATATTTATATTTCCATTGTTAAAGTGAAAACTATTCGTTCTTGAACGTGGACGAGTTGTTTCCGGACGAGAACATCTTCTGCCCGCACAGCGTCCTCGATCCAGCCTCCGTGGAAGTTGGCAGGGAAGTCAAGGAAGACTCCAGCAGTGAAAAGTCCAATTCCAATAGCTTCAAGCGTCACGATTTGGTAAACTCGTGAACCTGTTTAACTTCTTCCACACACACTTAAGATTTTCTGATCGTTTTCTCTGTTTTCAAAGATGAAAATCATAGTCTTCAAAATGGGCAACATGGAGCTGATACACGAATCGAAGGGTTTGAATTCGATTAGCAAGATTCAAGTGCGCTACTTGAACAGCGAGGACAGCGGAACAATGACGTGGGAGGAATTCCAAGCCAAGTTCAGTTCGGGTAAGTTAGGCGCTTTGTTAATCTAAGTAACGTAATAGGGTCGCAAAGCTGAAGATTCTGAATGGCCCTCTCGTTTGAGCAACGCAGACCAGCTGACGTTAAATTTCCTTAAATTTCTGATAAATGCCATAAGTTATTTTCTTTTAGTTCTAGTCATTTATATATGTATTTAAATTCGATTTAAAATAAATGTACTCTGGAAAACCTTAATGAACCGGGAGGGCCGGGTAACTCCGCCAAACAAAATATCTCATTTTCTTTTATATATTTTATAGTTTCAGGTCAAGCCGATTTTAATCCATTTATGATTTGCATTCAAGGTTCGCGGACATGGAAAGAGGAGGCCATGAAATACACGCTTCCCACGAGCGACGTCAAGCTTCGTTTCCAGAGAGGTCCCGAAATCGGCCATGTCTGCTCGGAGGCTGTGGACAGAGGATTTCTCGAAGCCAGAATCGCTGGCGTCACGCTCAATCTGTTGACTAGCAGCGTGGCCAACCTCAAAGACCTGCTCGATGACGAGATAACGCCAGTCGCAGTGCCGATGAACATGACCATTTCCAACCTTCACCTGCACCTCCAAGTAAGTGCTCCTAGAGCAGAAAATAAGCTGATTAAATTGTGACAACTAATATTTAATTAAATCGTTTTTTTAAAATCATTATGCAGAAAATTAGTAACAATTCAGTTGTAACTTTGTGTATTATTACAAAAATGAAGAATAAATTTGGAATATTTTTAAACTCGCTTAGGAGGATCGTCATTCGTTGGATACGACAACAGCCGCAGCAGCAGATCCGATTCCCACAGTCGTCGACGTGCAAGAACTGGTGGTGAGCCGAACGCCGGACGGGGTCTTTCACGTCATCCCAGCGGACATGGTTGCGTTCGATACCAAAGAGCAGGCGATCCAGGTGGCACGGACCACGAGGTCCGGGTCGTGCAGCCAGCGCAGTTTCGAGTCCGTTTCCGAGGCTAGAATGTGGGCTCGTCGGTCCAGCGTGGAAGACCTCGAAGAGAAAGTGTTTCAGCTTGAGGAGGAGAACGAACAGTTGCGCTTCAAGCTTATCGCCATGGAGACACAGCAGCAACAGAAATACGCTTCCGTGGAAGACTGCGACGGCTGCGGATCTACCTAATGCCTGGTTCGCATTTCTGCGCAGCATACGTCGCGAGCTCTGCTCCACTAAAACAATTTATTGTGGTACGTGTATCCTTTGTATGGGTTCAGCTCGCGTAAGAAAATGAAAGACGTCAAATGGAGACTATGCGCATTACGTTACGCTTGGCTGCGCAGAAACGTTCACAAAACATTAGATGTGATTTTTCTATAATGACGCTAAATTTTGACGCCATCATGCCACTGTTATTTTGTTGTTAAGCTGTCTCATGTATGCTAGGGATACACTGCTTTTAATTGATTGAAATTCCAGCTTTCAAGCGAGTAGTCTGTAAATCTACTTGCTTTAAACCACATCTGATATTAATTTAAACTTGCTAAAAATACACTTTTATCAATTAAAACTGGCAAAGCGGTTCATGTAGATTATTAAATTTGTTTTACGAGAGAATTCTTTAATTACCAAATAAGTTTATTATGTTTCAAAGGGAGATTTATTTATAATTTTATTTTTTAGTATTTTTAAAAAGAAATTAAATAAATTTGACCTTAACATCATACTTATGCTGGTGACTATTTTTATTTCATTTACTAATACCAGTATGCTAGGGCCTTAGGCCTAAAAAGTTAACTATTCCTTTTTATTTATTTTTCGGTTTACCAAGGAAGGTCCCTTTATTCGGACAGTTCGATCCAGATATATCTATAAAGCAAATACTTCTTAAAACGATATTAACTATTGTTATATTATTTTTTAACTATTTTATCCGGTTTTTAATTTTATTTATTGTATTCGTTGTTTTTTGAGCCTGGTTGCTATGACTTATTTTATACTGGGATATCGATAGAACACATATTTATTAAGTTAATGTTAACTAAGGTTAATATGGTGCAATGGCTAGCGTTTATATACATTAATTAATTATTACCTTACCGGAACGTTAATTTAATTTCAAATATACATACAATAAATATGCAATTTAAAATAATTGGTTTGAATGCTAGAGCTACCCATAGCAATACCGTTACCGTAATTCTTATTTTTAGA
>JAQIYI010001184.1:0-13028 GCA_034700265.1 Polyzonium germanicum
AATTTTGAATTACCGGTAGGCCTACCCTGAGCAAAGAGCAAACAAACAAAAATACATTAACGTATTGTTGGTCTAGCATTATGTGGTTGAACGCTTAAGTATTAATTATTTTCCACGTTGTTTACTCTTTAAAGTTGCCACACACTTTTTTATGCTTATGAATAAATTTATGTTCAAGAGAAGTATGTTCATTCTGCAAGGTAACCATGAAACAGATTCTTTTTCTTGGGGTTATGAAAGCCTACTTAAAGTCTACGTTGAAAATATGACAGCCGAGTTTGGCGGATGACTAAGCCATCATACTAATGCATTAACAAAACTTCTTTTCTCTAATGTTTCAAAATTGCATTACTCTGTAATTGCATAAATATTATATTAATATCAAACAAATGTACAAAACTGAACAAATTATAAGACAATGTAGCGGATTATTTTGCCCTATGACGACTGCGTCGTTTGTAGGCCTATCGTTATTTTTTTAATAAATAGCTTTTAGATACAATCCTAACCCAAATCCGAATCTCAATCCTAATCCCTTTATTAATCCAAATATCAATCCTAATCCAGTCCTAATCCCAATGCTAATTCTAATCCTGATCCCAATCCTAATCATGAGCCAAATCCTAATGCAAGCCCAATCCGAATTTTAATGCCTTTCTAAAGACTCACTCCTATATGATGTCCATTGGCCATTGTTGTTTATTATATTATTATTGTCAACATTCTATTAACTTGCATTGCATGGCTCTGTCATTCCACAATTATCCCATCAGATTTTTCACCAGCTTCCAGTAATCCTGGAGCGCTAGTTTTGCAAACAATCCCAAATCTGTGCTTGTTTCCTGCGCTTATTAAGATTATTTTAGTGCTTTTTTAGGCTTTCGGGTTACCCTATTAATTGGGCATACGGTACTTGTAGGCTACGAGCAGTTTTGAGCGCTTTAAGCATGGGTAGTGTTAAGAATATTAATGTATTCTTCGGGATTTTTTAGGCATACGGCACCGAGTGAATTAGTGCGTCAACGTGCATTTTTCATCAATAAGTTTAAGGAATCAGCCGAAATAATGGCTGCTGTTGGAGCGAACGCAAAGAAAATCTGTCACTGTGCCTGTCTGAGTCTGTTTGTGACTTATTTCTTTTCCCATCTCAATTGCAGTTTCTTTTTGGCTTTCACCAAAATTTGCATTCACGCCAGACATTTAGTTCATTTTGGATGTTCAATTATTCAAATTAGTTATCCAGTAGCGGTATTATCGAATTTTAAAAGGGCAGGGAGATGCTTTAGCAGACATTATGAGAAATTCTTCGTAGATACGGTACCAGCGTACTGCCATAAATTGAATTAGAGGTTAATTCCTGGGAAAAAAATAAAATACATATGCGTTAGGCTGGATTCCCACCAAGCTTACGCCCGACACAATTGCCGGAAGTGACGTCATAACGCAAAGAATTGAGAATGAATTCGTCATGAGAAATACGTTACACATTTTACGTCGCCATGCTGGATTGGTTGGTGGGAACTGAACCCCCATTTATGACGTTTGTGTAGCGCTCAGCGCCAGCCTTAGGCTGGATTCCCACCAGACGCTATTGCGCCGCGCTACAGTGGCGCTGAGCGCTACAAAAACGTCATGAAATGATGCGTTCGGTTCCCACCAGCCAACGCAACATGGCGACGTAAAATGTGTTACGTACTCACGACGAATCCAAATAGGCGCCGACCACACCAGCTTCTGCACGTCAATCACTACCTTGAGACGCCATTTTTTATTTTTATGCAATTGCCGCAAGTGAACATGACGGAAATGAAAACATCACATCAGCATGACGTACGTCATGGCTCGTTTCTATTGGCTGCGCTGCGCACGCTAGAAGACAAAAATCAAAATTTTTAGCGTCCCGGGCGCAGGACGGAAAATTTCTTTGCGTTATGACGTGATTTCCGGCAATTGCCGTCGGGCGTAAGCTTGGTGGGAATCCAGCCTAATGGTACGGTCAATCTGTAAGGATGGCGTCACTTCTGTCCGTAATATTAACTGAATTATTAGTTTAGGGATTTATACATGATTCATTAATTATTCACGCATTCGTTTTGTATTCGGTGCAGAATTTGAAGAATCAAATTATGACGACGAACCTCTGGGTTGAACAGGTAGGTGCGCTATCATTTGAGATATTTCTTATTGACACTGATTTGAATCTATTGCTTAGAAAAAGTCGATAAATCTCGCTTAGTCTTTGTGTTATTACTTTTTGTATTATATTTCTGCCTTCTATAGTTTTGGCACGACTATAAACTGAGTTGGGACCCGCGGGAATATGGCGGTGTCGAGATGCTTCACGTTCCGTCTGACCATATTTGGAGACCGGATATTGTGTTGTACAACAAGTGAGTTACCATAGCCTGATTGTTAATATGCCTGTGAAAAATGTGTTTCCATGCGAAGTGAGGTGCGCGATGCTGCGAATCGTTTTTTTTTCAGTCGATTAATCGAGTTTATTGATCGATTCTTGCACTTTTGATTTTTCTGTGAACCGATTTTTTGGGGTTGATTTTACTAGTTTTTTTTTCAAAATGGCCCCTGTCAGCCCCGCCAGTAAGAGTGCGCTGCGGAAGCATTTTATAAATATTTGCAGGGCGAGTGCTAGTGACAGTTGTGGAAATACTACGAACCCCATCCCCCCCTCCCCCCCCCCCAGAAAAACAGACATTAAAAAGGGATTACGCTTATGGAAGCCATGTAAAGTTTATGAGATACCAATTTTACATTTATGGGGTCCTACGGGGTACTGTAGCTCTTTAATTTTATTAAATCTAATTTTGTTTAAAACGATAAACAGAAAAGATATTTTAGAGGGGGATTCTGACCCCACCCAGAGCATTTCTGCGTACGCCACTGAACTAGTTGCACGTTGTGCGTTAATTGTGAATTTTACGTAGTCAGGACTATAATGGAGGCTCCTGATCTACGAGTGGGTGCAATGGGGTGCTTTATATGTCATATCAGCCCAATTATTTGTGAATATGTCATATGGGCGCATTTTCTTGCTTTTTTATTTCGTCCATTGTGGTTTTATATCGAAGATTGTGTAAATAAAGTATTGTGGCTGTTTCAGTGCTGACGGCAACTTTGAAGTGACATTGACTACGAAGGCAATTATTCATTCAGACGGCCGAGTCGAGTGGAAACCTCCGGCCATCTATAAGAGTTCCTGCGAAATCGATGTGGAATATTTTCCATTCGACGAGCAGACGTGCGTCATGAAATTTGGCTCCTGGACCTACAGTGGATTTCAGGTTTTGAAATAACATTCTAGATCTCTTGACTACTAAAGTTGTAACTTTTTCTTTAAATCGGATGATTTATTTGATTGTTTGGATTACGGAAGTATAGAGGAAACCCATCTTTTTAAAACAAATTAAATGGATTAAAATAGATAATGGAAACCACCATTATCTTGAAAACAACAAAGACGCCTCTTCATAGACTCCAATGGGTCTTTTGAATAAAAATCAGTATTTCCTAAGAAGCATTCAGTAAAAGCATTTCCTTTATAGTAAATAGTAAAAGTAATAGAAATTACTCATTACAGAAAAACAAACAGATGGCGGCTCCCAGGCTACGTTTTCTTGCAGCTGTAGCATTAGCTTATGCTTCACTTTTATTCATGTAGTCAGTAAAGTACCAGTATTTGATTAAAAATCACTAGTAAACGCATATACTGTACAAATGTATTTGTGGTGTTTTTGAGACGCCCATCAGTTTCCAATTTTCACAAATCTCTACACTCATTTATGCAAGAAAAAACATCTGGCTTGCAATGGCTAGCAGATTTTAAATGTCGTCTGAATAGAGTTCAAACGAATGTTTTAAACATCCAATCATAAAGCTAATCATACAAGAGATAGCGTGTCACGGAGCTAATTATACCCTGTGTAGGCATACTTTTACATGTACAAGCTTTACATGTTACAAAGCTAAAGATAGAGGTGAAAAATATGTTCTTGGTATCTGATAAAAAATCATATATTGTTAATTTTTTCTATAAAAACAATAACACTCAAATAAACGTCAAATTTATATTTCTAAAAAAAAAAAAGAAAGTTTATATACATGTAGATGGGAAATTAAGAGAAGAAAGAGGAAACGATGCGACGTATTCAGTTAAGCCTACATCTTTCCCATTGTTAAACAGTTTATCAAACATCAATAATTATAATTAGCTGTGTAAACAAAAGTGCCGTCAACTGATAGAGAATATAACCCTATACTACATGTATACACTGTATAGAAATTTTATTTATTTGGTAAAGTGAGCAACTCATTTGTTCTAGAGAAATAGTAGTGACACCAGTGGGACACGATCCTAGAACCATACGATTCCCACTGCAATGAGCTGCCAATGCCCGAATATCATATTTGTTTTTAGCAGTCATCTGCAAAAATCAAAAAAATAAGCGAAATCCCTCAGGGTCAAACTGAATTTACCTCGAAGTCAAATTACACCTACCCTAATTGAGTTATGTGTGCCAAACTGCAGTCATTAGCACTAGTGCTGTCAGCTGCGCTCGATTGTGATTAGTCCGGAACTCATTCGACTAATGTCCCATGAGACCGCTGTATCCAACCACGCTCTCACGCTCAGAGCGATGAGTCGCTCTTGATGAGCGATTCATCAAGATCGAGTTGCTCGTGCACGTTTTGCACGAGCAAATGGCTTATGTGGGACCCCCTCCCACTATAAAAAAAAATAAAAAATAAAATGCAAGATTCGCTCATCGAGTCTTGTCGGACTGTGCGATGCCGCACCCTCTAGTCCCTGATATACGATTTACAGATATAGGTGGCATGTCGATGCAGCCTGCATAGCGTAACCTAACCTAAAAATAAATTGAATGATTTGGGACATAAACCATTTATTTAATTACCGGTACCTGTGTATTTCAAAACAAAGTATTGTCTCCAAGTGCACTGATGAGTGAACCGAGTCGATTGCACCTGACTGGCGTGTGCGGTTGACACACGGATTGATAGCACACTAGTCGGTATGCTGTCTAGTGTGCTTGCAGTCAGATGCATATTGGAAGTAGGTTTAATTAATTATCGGGTGTAACCTAATTATTTTTCGATAGGGGGGGGGGAAGCTATGCCCACCAAACCCCCCAAACCAAACTATAAAATCAATCGATCCAAGCGCCAAGTGTAGTAGAGCACACAATGATGGATTTTGTGATATTTTTTGGCCACCAAAAAAAAAATAGGCCTACAATATTCAGATTCAGGAACAGAAACTACGTGTGCATACAGAATATAATTATTATTATTAAAAAATATATACTAACAAAGGGTTTCTAGCCCGTTACGTTAGCATCAAAATTACTGGGCTAGCAGTTTTACAACAATAATAAACAAGGTTTCAATAATAATGAGTAAGAGTTTCGAATTTAGCCAGGTGGCGTCACTAATTAACCAGGTGATTTCACTCTATTTGTACATTCAAATGGAAGTTATTCAGGTCACGGGCTACACGAACAAAGAATGAATTCAAATCCGTGCATTCTAAACAGCCCTTGAAGGCTCACCGAGAGGGACTGTGCCATAGTCTGGTAGATCGGTGTGCGCAGAGAGCACATCACGCAAGGCGACTGCGCGCGCAACGGGCGGGTCCCTTTCGTTTAAATTGAATTTAATAAAACTATTTTTAATTGCTGCTTTTAGCAGCTTGATTTAAAAAAAATACACATTCACATCTATGTTTTATTTATGCGTAGAGGATATGCATTCCACATTGAACAAAAATTATTCTTCTATCAAGAAATTTTATCTGATTGAAAACATTTTCTTTGAAATAGGGCCTAACTTGAAAGCTTGAAGATTCAACTTTCAAATTCATGTGTGATTGTTCGGTTTACTACTATCATGCACGAAGATGCAATTGGAAGAAACAGTTTGTATCTTTTTAAGCAATGCGACGAACTCCTAAACAAATAAGCCTACTCAGGTTTAAAAAAAAAGTTCTGATTGACACATCATGAAAGACGTAATTTAATTTTCTTTCAAGTCTTAAATTAATTTTGTTGGGCTTTCTCAAATACTCATATTATTCAAATGAATCCTGTGAAATACTGACAAATATGAATAGAGCCTATTAGAATTAGACTAAAAGGTTTTCCAGGATTTTATTCGCCATGCGAACTTTCAAACCTGATAACACTTCACTTGCACTTCAGAGCTAGAGCACTTTCAAATGAAATATTTCAAGTAATTGGCCAAGTGAGAGAAAGAGCTATTTTTACTGACAGTTTTAAGAAGAATTTATACCTAGCTTCCATAGGGTAACAGGAGCCTTTAAATTAACATGCGATTTTTCGAGCTGATAAAGGAGCGCCAAGCGATGAACGACAGAGATGAAAATGCAACAAATTTAATATTTGGTTATGTTTTATGGCCTTGTTTGTCGGGAGCTCTCCGCCCACTCCGCTCTCCTAGACTAAGCCAAAGGCCGTCTCAGTGAACGGTTTAAGGCTTCGGAGCGTAGAGGGGGAACGCTGACCAATCAGAATTTTTTTTTTAGATTGGGAGGGGTCCCACATAAGCCATTGCTTGTGCGTGGAAAACAATACAAACATCCATGTGGTATACGCGGGATTCGAACCCACAGCCATTGAGGAGGAATGGATTTAGAGTTCGTCACTCTAACCACTAAACCACAGTGGCCCCATATATATAACACAAGGCGCCGGGAGCCTTCAGTCGGAAGCTCTGCCAGTCTCCCCGCTTCGCTGCGCTGCGGCTGACTGAGGAAGAGGGGAGAAGCACACAAAACTAAGGAACCGATTATCCGAACTAAGACCGATTATCCGATGTATACTGTGATTGGCTAAAAGCTAAATAAGAATGGAGCAAATACTCATGGCCAAGCAATAAAATAAAATTTTGAAGTACAAAACTCAACTTTGTCAGCATGGCAAGGGATGTGGATCCCACCCAAGCGGTCCGAGTTCGATCCCTGGTAGTGCTGAAGAAGAAAAAAATGAGACTGCACTTTTTTTCTGCTTCTTTTGAATAGGCACACAGACAATAGCCTCCGACCAAGGAGGCTGAGGAACGGACAGATCACCGCTATTAATATATTAATATAAATATAATATATAATATATAGAGATTATATGCAGGGATTGGGTGGAGGAAGGAAGCGGGAAAATCAAAAGGGCCCAAAGTTCATCACTAATGAACAAAATCAACTTCTAATTTTATTTGCATATGAAAACCTGTGTGGCTGAGTTGCTCGGCGCCCTCGCCTCGGAACTCAAAGCTTCCTGGTTCGCGCCCAGGTAGTGCGCCACTTCTTTTTTACTTCTCATTTCAAAAAAGCAGACAGACTTAGGCTCCGCCCCTTAAAGAGTGGACGGACGGACGGACTGATAGATCACCGCTATTAAGATATAACAGATTATTTTGACAATTTCGTATTTTTTATGACTTTTTAATCTTAAGCTTTTTGTTTTTCAATAAACTATAATAGTATACGAGTAGAGCTGTTATTGTCTGGCAGACCCATATCTATTATTTTTATCAAGGTGGACCTGCGCCATATGGACGAGAAAGAAGCGACGAATCTGGTGGAGCTGGGCGTCGATCTGAGCGAGTTCTACCCGAGCGTCGAGTGGGACGTCCTGGAAGTGCCCGCCATGCGCACCGAAAAGTTCTACACTTGTTGCGACGAGCCGTACGTCGACATCACGTTCCGCATAAGTATGCGTCGAAAGACGTTGTTCTACACCGTCAACCTGATCATACCGTGCATGTTCATCTCGTTCCTGACTGTGCTCGTGTTCTACTTGCCGTCGGACAGCGGCGAGAAAGTCACGCTGAGCATCTCCATTTTGCTCTCGCTCACCGTGTTCTTCTTGCTGCTGGCGGAGATCATTCCGCCCACGTCGATCGCCGTGCCGCTGCTCGGCAAGTACTTGCTCTTCACGATGATTCTGGTGACGCTGTCAATCTGCGTGACGGTGGTCGTTCTCAACGTTCACTTCCGATCGCCGACCACGCACACGATGGCGCCTTGGGTGCGTCGCGTCTTCATCCACATTCTGCCCAGACTGTTGGTCATGAAGCGGCCTCTCTACCAGGAGCAGGACCACAATAAGGCCAAGAAGAGCGGGTCCAAGCTTCTGGTGCGTACGTGCAACGGCGTGGAGATGCGAGAGAACTTCCAGGATGGCGCCGCCGCCGCGCTGCCCTCGTCGCAAGAGCTCGATTCATCCTCGTCTCTGGCCACGAGAGATTGCTGCTTGCACGGCGGCGGCTGCTCGAAGGGCCAGCTTGGTGCGATCGGTCACCACGCCGCCGATTCGATGATCATGTCATCGGCATTCGATAATCTGGGCCTGACCGAGTCCGCTTGTCGAATACATGGACCAGTGGCCGGAACGTCGTCCTCGTTGGACGACCCGATGACGTGCTGCCGTTCTATGCACGCGCACCACTGCCCCGAAGTGTATCGCGCTGTGGAAGGTGTCCGCTTTATCACGGAACACATAAAACGGGAAGAGCAAAGTCTAAACGTCAGTGTTCATTTGTGTCATCCATTACTTATATGCTTGCTTTTAAGTTTAGTCGTACATTAAATCACGAGCGGAGTTGAACATGTATGGTAGCTGGCCCTACACAATTTAATTGAGACCATAGTAAACCGCGAATACACCCTGTTTAAATTAGCATAGAAATTCAAGTACAACCACAGTATAAAGATATAAGCTTACAGTTATAGCACAGTTGGTTACAGTGGCGTAGCCAGGGGGGGTAACCCCCCCACCCAGAGCCAAAAAATATATAGAAATTTACACCATAAACTGAGTAGTGACGTTCCTGGTGTTTTTGTTCGCATGGAAATGTCAATATAAGCCTAATAATAGAAATTTTTCCTCGCTCGCTTCGCTCGCTCGTTAATTTTCGTTACCCAAAGTGGTACAATAAATTTAAATCTGTCGAACAATAATCTCAAAATGAAAATTCTTTAGGCAAAATATGCCATTATTTCATCAAAATTGGTCAAAAATTTCTAAAAAAAAAGTCCTAGCTCGCTTTGCTGGGTCGATAAATAATCAAGTTTTTATTCCACCTCTTGGTTTCTACAATTGTGCAGGCATAGGCTACTCTACCTCGGGTACTGAAAATAACTGCTTAAGGCATTGATGCCTAAATCCGGCCCTGTTTAGTGAGTAGGCCTAATCATACAATCTCAAGTCATTTCACCTACAGTAACTTATAAATGTAATTTATTTTCTAACCGAAATGTCGAGCCCCCCCCCCCGCCAGAGCCAAATCCTGGCTACGCCACTGGTTGGTTATAGGGTCACTCTTTAAAATTCCTTTGATCTTTTTGGTGACGTTTCTAACTCACAGCTCCGCCTCAAGAGCATGGCGGCCATTTTGAAAGCATGCGGTTTTCTGTCACGCGCTTTGATTTGATTCGTTGGAAGCAAATTCAGAGGGCGATCCCCTCTAGACCATTTGGTTGAAAGTCTTGAGACCTTGGCGGAAGCCACATGCTTTTTGGTGGAGCCAATTATGGCGGCTTGATAAAGGATTTTGGAGCTTAACACGTTTAGGCAACTTTCTGAATAAAAACAGCACTCGATTCGCACATTGTAAGCGACAATAGGCCTAGCCCCATATGCCGAAAACTTAGCCATCTAGCTTCACTGGAAGTGAGTGAAAAAGCTAGTGGCAGATATGTGAAATGACAGAGTCCAAAAGCAAGATGTCAGAAATTCGTTGCTAAGGAGTATTGTTGGTTGCATCAGCTCTGTGCGCCATTTGGGATTCTATGAAGTGACAAATCAGAGAGTTGCACGATACTGCAGGAAAATCAAAATGGTTCCAAATAGGATTACAAATTCTTCAAATACTTTGTAAGCATCTAAATGCGTAAAATGTGTTGAATTGATTGAACCTTTGCGAAATCTTGATTCGGATTTTCTGTAGGTTATGTGGTTGTTATAACAGGTATGTCGGCCTACCGTTACGTCATTTTCTGACTTTATTTTATAATTATTTTCATTCAGGTAAAAGAGGATTGGAAATACGTGGCGATGGTGCTCGATCGACTATTCCTGTGGATCTTCACATTGGCTTGCGTCGTGGGAACGTGCGGTATCATATTACAAGCGCCAACGTTGTACGACAAACGAACGCCAATCGACGTCAAACTGTCCGAGATCGCCTCAACGCTCGCCAAACCGGATAGGAAGCACCACTAATAAACGGCATGTTTAAATAAAGCCGCCCACAAGAGGACTCCAATTAAATACAGTATGAGTAGGCCTAACTGGGGATTTTTGACGACAACATTGGCCACAGTTTAATCCTTTAAAAAAATAAGGAAATCCTATCGCGACCATTTTTGTGATATGAAGAGGTCATCTTGTAAAAACTACGCGATCAGGTACGTGATCACATTTATGCGAGTCTAATTTACCTTGCAAAACGGTCTTGGATCGGTAATTAAGCAATTGATATTTATCATTTCAGGCGCATTTCTTTGGCGTTATTTCGACCTCAGACCACAATGGACCAATCAGGGAAAATAAAAATAAAATTTTTATTGGCAGTTAAGAAATCTTTATTATCCTGGGAAATTAAGAGTTGTCACTAAACACACGGTTTGCAGGTAAAGTTGCACACTTTCCGTCCTCTTCGCACAGATAAAACAAATGAATGTGAGCCCTTTTTCTATAAAAAGGAAAGAAAAAGTCAATTATAGCAAAATAGATCTTTTCTATTTAGTTGGCATCGTCTACTTATTGGATTATTGCACTTATTTTAAAACTAAAGTAGGCCTACCACTAAAACGAGACAAAAAAGGATCATATTTATTTTCATTAAGGTTGTCACTCAAATCAGTAATCATTTCTTGTTTATAATTCAACTCTATACTTATTTTCACAAAGGAACTCCTAATGCCTTTTTTTTTTCTTTTGCTTTTCATGCCGGGATCGTTTTAAATTTGGTGCGCACGCGTTCACATTGCAATTGTAAGCACGCACTAAGCCCACGTACTTTTAGATTTATTCTGAAACACGCTACCGGTGCTTTTAAGCCAAAGTAACCCAACGCTTTAAATGTGCTACAGCCTTGAGCTCAGAAGAGCATTAAAATGGCCTATGCTAATTGGATGAAGTTATATTATAGGGCTCCGCGTACATTGCTGTTTATGAATTTATTCTAAACGGCAAAAATAACTTAAAAAGTCAAATTAAGCTATGGGAACTCGCCAATTGCGCTTTAACAGAATCTTAAATCTCAAGATCGACGATCCAATTAGATCATGTTGCGAGAGCCTCAGTAGACCAATAGAAATGTTTAGACATTAATCATCATTATTAGTAGATTTTGATCCTTTTCTTGTTGCATAGAAAAAAAAAACATAATTTAAAAGCGTTAAGTGCTTTATAATGTTTGAAAGATTTGAAAGCTTAATTGATTATTGCCTAATTGATCAAGACTAGAGCTGAACTCTTAAGATCATAGCATCTACCGTATTTACTTAAACATAAAAAAGTCGAGTCATTAATGTGAGTACTGGCAATGTATCTCATTTTAGAAACGGTGGTTTGTTGCAGAGACTATAGAATAGAATAGACACCGCACGCGCTATTCGCAATACAAGCCCGTCGGTAAATTAGCCGGTCCACTTATTATCTTCTGATTAGATTAGCATTTTTGACATTTACAGAGTATTTAATGTAAAATAAAATAATATATTACTTACCAACAAACAAGAAAACAGTCAGTTGCAATTGTTGAATCAGGCAAACTGGCGAAGACTTCTTCTTCTTCTTCTTCTTTTAAAATACTAGCGTTTCCTAGCCGTGCTCACGCATGGCGAAGACTTCGCCAGAGAATGAAATCTTAAGAACACTGTGGGCCGCCATTTTGCCGCCAAACACGTCAGAATGGTCAAGCGTGATCGCAATTTTGTTGGCTTCAATTTTGTCGCCACGTGCGGTGTCTATTCTATTCTATAGTCTCTAGTTGTTGTTGATCGCAAGTGCATGTTCATTCTTGAGAATGCACGTACAGTCACTAATGCAATTCAATAGAAATTCTCATTTGCAAAACCCTGAGTCTATGGTTAGTGACACGGCCCTATATTTTACAGGACAACAAATTGTAAATTTTTGTCTCCATCCTGGATAAATAAGTGTTCTACCCAATTTTAGTCCCCCGATTCCAAAAATCAAAACCATTTTCCCCCATCACCTGACAATGAAACATAAATTAGAAACTTGTAACATGACCGTTCCGCAGGCTCTGTAAAATTGCTCAAACTCACAAGGAGGATGTTCCTTCACAAGATTAACGGAAATCACTTTGGACACTGCTCTATACAAGTTAGTCCTAATTGGATTTATTTTAACAGCATATAAATGTTCCTTCAATGTACAAACATGTAATATTCAAAAATATTTTCGCAAAAAGGAGGGGGGGGGGGGTGATGTAAAGTACCGTACTAACCCCACCATCTGCCCACAGTTTTTCTAGGACTACACCACTGGTTTGAGCTGTATCAATGCTATTTTTCAAATAAAAAAGAGATTTGCCAGATAGCACGTCCACAGTACCGCTATAAAGATAGGTACACTCTTCAAAACGGGCTAGTTTGCTGCCTTTTTGCCAGTGGCAGCAACACATTGGCGAGGCCTACAATGCCCTACATGCTCCTGTGTGGGGGTAAGGATGGAGGTGTGAAGACAGGATTTTTGGATGAGTGCAACACTATGTCGGGGTAATGTTGGCCTAACATATGGCATAGTAGGTGTTTCCACCGTCATGGTCGTAATGAAACGTCGGGTCAACGATGGTTGGCCATCCAACATGATTTACAACATTCGTCAACGCACGTTTCGTCGACGCTTTGGGAATGACGTTGGCCCAACATTAGGAAAGAGTGCCAACGCTAGCGTAGGTCCTAAGTGACACGTGCTTTCTTTGTTTATATATATATATATATATAT
>JAQIYI010001185.1:0-13026 GCA_034700265.1 Polyzonium germanicum
CTAAAAAGATACACGATGGGTCTATGGGACAAAATATCTTTCCTTTATGGAATATCGTGCCAGAACATTTAAATATTCCGTTACGGAAAATTTGAAAATTCCGTTACATTAAGCCCACGATGGTGGAATTTCTCCGAACCCTTAAACTAGCGTTTTGATACAATAATTACATGCAGGTAACGCTATTATTCAACGGTTAATTTCGTTGGTCGATGATGGTTAATTCAATTACCCAGCCCTGGTATAAACAAACAAATTATCAAAATATTGCGATTGGCACTTACACAAGACACTGCGTCTGATGACAGGCAAGGTGACATTTTAAACCAGTTTGAATTTTAAAATAAATTTTAACTCAAGCACGATCGTACGATCGTGTAATCGGGGTTTCTCGGCTCGAGAACTCTTTAAATAATCAAGTTGCGATCGAACAAATCGGAGTCTGAATGGGAATACAGCAAGTGTGCTCGAAACGGAAATTGGGCTGCGCACGCGGAAAGCAACGGGAACGGGCGACGGTTAGTCGGAACTGGAAAAGGAATTGTTATCGTTCAAAGAGAAAGAAAGAAAGAAAGAAAGTAGGATAGAAAGATAGTCGAGAGACGATGTGACGAGAGAGAAAATCATAAAACTTGCACATCCTCCCTGCACACTATCCAATTTTCATGCAGGCCTACTTTGCCTGCCGGGCTTGTTTGCGACTTTTTTCCAGGGGATAACCTGACATACATAAGTGGATAAATAAGAAATGCAATTATTCAAATGATTTATGCAACGCATGATGAGGCACGAACTGAATTGCAAAACAGAACTGCAGGAAAACAAACAAACAAACACAGCCGCCGCAATACACCAACCACTACGACGAACACAAGAAGAAATTGCGTCAACAGAACTTGGATGATCCAAGTAGGCCAATGGCTTAGCTGGCAATGCGTAATTGCATCAATGCACAAGAATGTCTCCACAACAGTTTCGTTTTGTCCAGGCCAAATAGTTGACGTCAACTATTTTGCATAGGCATACTTAAAAGCATGCAAAATAATCCGTCTTCTGCTTTTGTCCACCTTTGGCCGGACAAAACAAACGGAACACAGCCATATTTTGTAGCAACTCGTAATTGTATAATGAAATGCAAAAGATTGGGTCTACCATCTACGGACTAGTTCAACAAGATGCACTATCACCTCGCATTCCCCAACATGAACAGAAAGATATGCAGGAATGCACGTAGGAATGCTAAAAATGGATGAATTGCATCGTGCAGGGTTTCTTTTCAAACTTCCTAAATGGAGTTACAAGAACATGCAACATCATGGCCAACGTTACTTACTGTATTAGCAAGTCTATGACGATGCAGTTAAGTGGCCTACGTTAACTTAAAACTATTAAGTAGCCGAGTCACGTTACGTCGGCGATCGACTAAACACGATACGTTATGTTGCCAAATGCATAGAAACGATAGCTGCAGTCAATAATAATTTACTCGGCAGTCCGTAGAGGAAATTTGAAGAAAAAAAAAATATATAGGCCTACATTTTTCCAAATTTCCTCTAGGACTGCCGAGTAATTTAAGCAGATTAATGAATGCCCCGGGTAATACCAAATGTAAACGGAGGGGAAAAGTGGTAGAAAAACAGGTTTTCACTCCGTTTACGTGTGCATTTCGTATTACCCGAGGTATTCATTAACCTGTTGAGTTTTACCGCGTTTCTTTGCCTCATCTATGGATAAAGCGTGAGATGGCCAAAGTATCATAAGACAACAACAAGCATGCATCGAAGGGCGTCACAAAACATTTAAGGCGATATGCAACAGCCCATTCCCCACTTGGGCTCACAAAAGCAATATCTAGGCGGTGAAACATGCAGGTGACGTACTACACGTTTAGACATACCTGAATGCAAAGGGGATGGCGAACTTGTCGAGTCCAAAAAAATGGCGGGTTTCTTCTTGTTGGAATAAATGCATCAGCTAGTTAGGACGTGTAAAGCGATAGCGCTTGCACGATTTTGGGGTCTTGCTTAGAGCCCTCTTTGAACTCTTCCAGACTCAACTTCTGATCGTTATTCTGCAAAGATAAAAGAAATCGCTCATCAATCACCAATCGACGCTAATCTACATGTAGGTGACTAGATTAGTATATCGATAATTATCGGAGTTCAAACTCAAGATACAAGCGGGTGAACACAATGAGGCCCACAATTTAATGCCTTTTAAAGAAATCATGTTATTTTCTGCCTTAACACAAAGTAGCGCAGAGTTAAAAAGCCTCTAATAAAAATACAATGTAGACACCGTTTTTCTTGTCCATAAAGACCATAAAAAGTATAATTTAAACTAGGCCAGTAAAGTACACCCATAGTTAAGACATGTGCCGTGAAGCTTCTAGTTATAAGCTTGGTCTATGATTCTGTGCAGGATACGTTAGCCCGCTATGATGTCAACAAACGCCGGTCATTTTCTCATCTTTATATGTATATAGATCCCTATACAATGTATATCTTTATAGCGATCTTAACACGATACGTACAGTACAAAATACACAGTATACGCATATACTTGTAAATAGGTACCGCACAAATATGGACGATTCATGACGTCAGAATGCACTTTCACTTACGCTACGCTGCGCAGAATCTTAGACCAAGCTCTAGGCTAGAAGCGTCAGGTCACATTCCAAACGTGCCGCCTTCATTGTGATTTTTTGCGCTAGTCATGAGTTGACAGCATAAGGCCTAAAGCTGTGGTGAAGTGTATATCGCAACTGCGCTTTCTATTTCATAAAAATCTTTGAGAAACTGTTTTTATGGGCTGACTCCATTAGAGGCGTGAAATGCAATGGTAACTTTGCAACTTGCCACTGCAAAGGACGTGTGGGCTCGGGGCAGCACTAGCAAGGCCCAATGGCTTTTTTCCAACTTGCACTGCCAACTTTTACTGCGCTTAACTATGGAAAAAAGTCCATAAATAACATTTGGGAACCACTGGCAACCACATAAACGAACTGAGAATTAAGATTAATGTGGCAAGATGGCGGCGAGGAACATCTCTTGAAAAATGCATGAGAAGCAGGCAGAATGGGAGAATTAAGTCGGTGTTGGCCTGGCATGAACCAACTTCGAAAAGGGTGTCTGCAATGCGGCTTTCTTAAGACCTACCATGGACTATCGAGGTGGATTGTTGGCTCAGGTTACACAGCGCCAATCAATGTGATTAAAAACCACCAATCCCATGGTCCACCACTCACTACAGAATAGTCGCACACTTTTAGACATCCCATAGGGGGATCAGCCCAGTATCAATAGTCGATCCCAGCAACAGTCATCAGTGGGTCGACTTTTTCGACATCTCTTTGGCATAGCCTAGCAACGATATGTCGCCACATCGCGCAGGGCAAGGTCTCCTATACTTGCGCAGGGACAACACACCCCTTCTTCGTTGCTAATAGCAGACGGATTAAACCAGTTAACTAACAATTCAGGCCCAACTATGACGTCCTACAAATCCCTCCTCAACATGGCTCTATGTGACGTCACATTGTTGCTATGCCAAAGTGATGTCTAAAAGTCGACCATGATAAGGCGCTGGCGCCAAGAACTAGCAAATAAGAATCGTTAATTATGCCTATTAAATAAAAGCAAGAGATGGAGGTCACATGCTACATCGGTGAAAAAATCAATGATAATGATAGGATTTCGGGGTCAACAGGATCTGTGGACTCAATTACAATAGCGGTACATGTAGGACCAATGGTACATACGCGCGCGTATACGCCTGTTCCCGGTTAAGCTGGATTCCCACTGATCCGATCGCGTCCGAAATGATCCGCCAATCCGTTCGGTGTCATGGGAACCGTCTTGTTCCTATTCTTATATTAGCGCTTTTCACTTTTGACATCATTTTCTGACGTGTACAGCATGTAATATTTTGTAGGCTTCACATGATCGCCACTAGGTGCGCTGAGGCGCTCAATGTTAAATTGCCACCCGGTCGACTGTTCATGGCGGTTGCTAAATGTTGATTCAATGTTAATTCAATGGGAAGGTCGACTGTTAATGGCGGTGGTCAAGTGACCACCCTACCGGATGGAGTATTCCAGTTACGTGGTGTATACAAGCCACATCGCTGGGAAAATGGCATGAAAGCTGACCCGATAATTAAACAGGAGAACCAGACAACTCTACACCCAGGGGATGGTGCAATGGGGATCGACCCCATGACTCCAAGTAGCCACGAGCGAGCAGCGAGTTAAGCAGCAAGCTCGCTCAACCCACTCACCCACTGAGCGACCGGAGCTGCGCAATCCGATACGGATTGGCGTATCGTATGGTAGCAATGGGAATCCCGCTTTATACTGTTTCTCCACCAAAAGCCTGGCCATTTTGGCCTGAAAGTGGCCCTGGCCCATGTCTCCACCACCAGACAAAATATAGCCTGGCAGAATTAAGAGGAAGTGGAAACGGATATTGTATTGCCGTATGCTAACATCCCCTGTTCTGTGCACTCAATGTTGCCAGATAAGGGTATCTGGCAACCTGGACACTGACAAACAGGGCCAGATTCGCCCCGGGAAAAGAATGGCCAGGGCGCGAACACACAGCCTTTGGTATGAACAGCGCGCACATCCTGAGTCAGAACCCAAACAAAGCGACTGAGAACGCGGCGTCAGAAATAGCGCAACTCACCTTGCACCTTGCCTAGCCTGCGGTCAAAATGAGAATTTCTTTCTTGCGCACTCAGCATCAACTAAAATCTGAAAGTAATTTGGTTTTTCATCGCGCAACTTACAGAATATTCTATAGTCTCTGTTTGTGACTGGATACTGTGGGCAGAGTATAGAGAACTGTAACAGTGAGGATAGCCCTTTAGTAATTGTTGACGGCTATGGTCAGAGGCTCTATGCTCAATGGCACAGGCTAGAGCGCTGCATGGAGCTCAGATACATGACCACACCGATGTTACACCGAGTTTTTCACGGAGCTTCGGAATGGCCACGCTGTGAATTTATAACGCTAACGATCGATTTTATCGAGATAACGATGATAATTTACGGTAACTCCAGAATAAACGATCAGTGACACAAGAAAATAATGGTGGGCTTAATTTTCATCCATAAAATAGATTGGCATCCTGAAAAAACGAAAAGTAAAGTTAGGAACATGCACCATGGCCATTGGGAAGCTCCGTGAAAAAACCGGCGTAGCTTACACGGTAGGGATGGGCGATATATCGATATCGTATCGATATATCGATACGTTTGCCGTATCGATACGGAAAAATGGCGGATGTTCCCGTATCGATATATCGACATTTTTCGATATTTTCCCCGAACTTTTTTACAAATTATTCTTTGCTGCGTTATCAAATTTTACATATTAGTCACACAATATAATGGCTTCAGATTCGAGTGGAACTAGCTGTCACATATGAGGGGCCATTGAGGCCAAAATTGAGATGCAGTTGGGGTTATCCTGCACCTCCTCATCCTTTAATGAGCCCCTCATACCTCCTATGACCCTCCTCATACATACTATGAACCCCCTCATACCTACTATGACCCCCTTACACTATGGCCCTCAATCCATCATCCTGCACCTCCTCATCCTTTAGTCAGTGTTGCCAGGTCTCAAATTAATTCCAGAACCCTTTAATATCTGCCAGGCTGCCAGTGTTGCCAGGTCTCAAATTATTCCAGAAATTCTTTAATATCTCCTCACAGTGTTGCCAAGTCTCATTTTAATCCAGAAGTCCTTTAATATCTGCCACACAGTGTTGCAAGATCTCAAATTATTCCAGAAATCCTTTAATGACTGCCACACAGTGTTGACCGGGTCTCCAAATTATTCTGGAATTTCTTTTATGGCTGACACATACAGTGTTGCCAGTTTTTTTATTTATATAAGCGGCCGAGCGGTGAAGCAGCGTCCAAACACTACAGCAGACGATTCCCAAAGAATTTTTGTCGAAAAAATTAAAAATGGGTTGGCTTTTGGAGTGGTTCCCTTTCAGTGTGATTCACAGAACACATGTTTAAGACCACTTTGAGTCCATGGAGAGGCTTCATTGTCGTCTTCAAGACAATGGCGAGCGGCCCCATGATCAATTTAATGATTTTTATATGCACACCTAGCGTTTAAATGTGTTTGTAATCAGTCTAAGCCTACTCACCAATAGCTTTGGTACCTTAATTTTGGGAAAGCCCGTGTATATAGCCGAGGAAACATACCGGTACCATATAGACTTTCAAAACAAGCTAAGATTATGAATAATTTAGCGTCACGCTGCGCAAAAATGCGGATCGATTTCTAAACGTCGTCAGCGTTAACAGGCATTAGTAATTAGGTCGTTGTTATTTCACTTATTTGTATAGTAAAATAGTACAAGTGAGTCTACAAAGAGCTCTTAAGATGCGTTCACACCTCTGACGGGCGCACGTCTAATAAAATTAAATGTGTCCTTCGCTCGTTTCGATCGGTGGGACAATTATCGTAAATTTAGATAAGACTACATGATTACATTTATACGTGTATCTGGGCTAGAGAATGGCTGGCGTTTATTCCACCTTAAAAATATTCTAAAGCAAGTCTCACACGAGTCCAAGTTCTCGGCCAAACTGTCGTTGTCGACTATCGCAGGCTACTTGCACTCGGGGTCGTTGACGACCGATCGGATGAGAACTCGGACTCTTAAGTGACCCATGCTTAAAATCTGGTCTTGGACTAGGCCATTTATCGCTTGCTTGATACACTTAAATTCAATTCAACTGACTACACCTTGATTCAGCCTTCATGAGGCCATTTGGCAGGGGGGGGGGGGATTTCTCCCAAAACACTTGTAGCAGATGTGAGCCATAGTGGGCGACAGCAGACAACGAATTGCTGTGCATAATCAAAGTAAGCTGAGGTTAGAAGTTGAAACACTAAAAACGGCGCACTAATACAATGAAAATGGTCAGATGTAGGCCCATACTAAGCATACACCTATATTTAGGCTGGAATAACTAATGACTTTTAGAGCTGCCTATAAAAAAATCCGAAGACAGACTGAGACTACGCCGACATTATATCCAATCATATAGAATGGAAAAATGATTCATCAGAGCTTGTATTGGGATTCAAGTCGAGACAGCTCTAAAGGTCATAAGGGATTCCAGCCTTAACACTATCTTCATTTTCTTTGTACTATTGCGCAATTTTGAATCTTTTTGCTTTCCTGATCAGCTTCCTTAACAGTAGCAATAGCAAAACTATTCGTTACCTGCTTTCGCCCACTTTTGAGAACACTAATTAATGGCATGCTTGTCACACTCACAGTATCCATCTGGCTGAAGATTCTTTCCACCCTCTTCTGTGGAGTGTTTTCATCGTCTTGAGGATTTGGTTTGCTCCCCTGCGAACAACAATAGAAAATCGAACAAATCGATTAAAACCGCACTCAAGGAACAATCGTTTCATTGGCACGCCCACTCATGTAGGGCTATAGGTGTACATGCACATGTAGATAAACAAAGGTCTTGTTTAACGAGGACAATTTAAGCAGAAATTAGGGGCACTTCGTAAACTATTTAGCACTCAGGCGGAATCTCTTGACAATCAATTAACATGCAAGCTGAAATCTCACGACAATCCCACTTATGACTTCTAGAGCTGTATCGACTTGAAAAAAATCCCATGCTGACGTCATTTCTCCATTCTCTCTGAATGGAAATATCACGTATTCTCAGCCTGACTTGGGATTTTTTCAAGCCGAGACTGCTCTAAAGGTGATTAGTGATTCCAGCCTAAGTGCGTGTCTTTCACAACAATTTAAACAGTCGGCTGGAGTAGTGCTTCAATACCAACTAGATTCAGAGCATTATAAGGATTCAATAAAGTACAATGAAATCGGAAATGGACGTCGTCTGCTAGCCGCCATTCACAGTAGATCATTTCGTTGAGAAGACGGTAAAAAATTGTTGTACCGTAGTTTTTGAACAGCCCTTGTAATTTTTATCACATGAACTCACCACCATCTGGTAGATGGCGTCCACGATGTTGTACATTTCGTCTTTGGTGATGTAACCGTCATTATCAACGTCATACAGGCGAAATGCCCCTATTGGAGAAACACAAACAAGGGAAAAACACGTTTTAAGTATTGATTTTCAATAACACGAAACAACATCATGATCAGCACTAACAGTCCAGCCTCGAGATAAAGGGCAAGCGTAGGCGGCTCAACAGAATGGCGCAGAATCGCACGCCTGACAGAAAATAAGTAGGGGTGGAAAAGGCTTTGTAGTTATTTTAAATGAGGTGGTTATTGGAGGTCAAAGTCATGCAGTAGAAAAAATGCTTTCAATTGTCCGCTACGAGCCGCTTTCTAGATAGCTGTATAGACGATTTCTCGCTGACAGCCGCCATTACATGATAGAAGTCTGGATTTTGCTCATTTTGTCAAATTTATTGATGAAAAAAGTTTTGGTCATCTATGAAAGCGCAATTAACACAACTTACTTCAATTAATCTGATTTCTCAAGAAGAGAACAACAGATAATCTTTACTAACGTCTAATGGCGGCTAAATTCGTCCGCGAAAACAATTGTCCATAAGCCACGCATCAACAATGCCATCTTTTGGAATAATTTGATGGGCCGCAGTCCCTTACGAGCCAAAAGCTCAGGATCAATGTACACTGTTTACTCCAGGAATTTTATATTAAGAGGGTATCCAGTTTCGGTAGATGGCGGCACATGCAACTATTCACAGGCAAAGTGAAACCTAAGTGGGCTAAAGGAGAGGCTCTTATAAAACAAAATCATTGTATACACACTGTAAACCGGAAATGAGCGTCGTCTGCTAGGCACCTTGAAAGAGACGCACTCTCATTGCGCCGCCAATATTGAGCCATTAAAGGGAAACCGGGTTATGATTTAACATTGTGCGCTGCAGCGCCCCTAGTGCTGAAAATGTGAAGCCCAAAAATATTACACGGTGAATCTACGTTCATCTAGGCCAACTCTTGAAACATAAAACAAGATGGCCGACGACCCATCAAGAGCGAAATTATCTCTAAGTCCGTTATGTTTGAACGATTGAAACAAAGAAGCGAATAGGGGTCTAGTTTGTTTCCATGCCACGCTCGATTTGCCACCAAAACAGATCGATACAATTTATTAAGTCATGAAGCGGCGTTGCTGCTTTGAGAAGGATCAAGTGTAAAGCCATCTAGTCCCATCGATCTACATGTAGGTCCACTGACGACAGCAGAAATCATACTGACGTAACAAACAACGTCACAAATAAAATTGCAAATAATTCCTTTTTTAGCTCAAAGTTTTCTAGCCTCCGCTTTGGAGTCTACACACGTCCGAGAACAAAGAAACTAGGATAATAAAAAAACAAGATGGCCGAAAAGTGTTATTCCCGCGAGCCAAATCCTCAGAGATAAGTGAAAGGCGTCGCGTCGTGGCGCGCATCCGATTTATTATTTCTCTTTCCTTCTTCCGGCCTCCAATGGTTTCGCGACCAATAGTATCGATCTACTTTTACGCAGCAACGCCTAGAAATAAAAGAGATCCGAGAACAATGCGCGCGCAAATATGAGGTAAAAATGAAATATAAATCTTGGCAAGTGCTGCATAGAGCCTGTATCCAATGGCGATCGTTGGACATCGTGACAGGAATGCTGGCCGCAGATTCCCGTCCGTTCCTCGCATTCCTGAGTACATTTAAATGGGCCTAAAGCTGCGAATCTATCGCAGTCTATTGAATCACTTTATCCTGTGCAACTGTGGATCGGATTTAAATGCAATTTCATATCCATCTGGGTGTTATGAGTGGGTGGGATGGGGAATGGCACTCACCCAAAATGCAGTCAACTGAAATCGATACAAAAACCGCATCGTTTCATCGATCGCACGTCAACTCCATCTCCAGCTATATGTAGCGGTAGCTAGAGCGCGCGTTTAAGCAGGAATATGTGACTTACCCGATAGATCACAAATAGGCGTTTAAACTTGTTTTGTTTGAGCTTGAAAAAGTCGTAAAAAAGGCCTTCCCAAGCACAATAATAAAACTAAGGATTTTGGATTTAGTACCAAAATCCTTACCTCATGTCTATGTAAATCTGTCCGTCCATGTGTCTGCGTCTGTCGACAATGGCCTCTTGGGAACGCAGACAGATGGACGGACAGATTTACAAAGACATCGGTAGAATATACATATTGAGAATAACATAAAGACAACCATCATGAAGTCCCTAATCTAGCTTGATTGGGTTTTCTTATGTGTAGTCACAAGAACTAATATGACTACTGGAATGAGAAGCCTCATTCCAATTTGGCGACGACATTTTGTAAATTCCCAACAAGAAACAAATGAAAATTGCCATGGCCTTAGCAACGACGTAATGTGACAGTCTGACAGTGCGATTTAGCGGATATGTCACATGATGGACAGTGGAAGCCCGCTCATGGGTCAGATTCAAGTCCAATGGACCAACGAATTTGATTACAGAAGTAGAGCGACTGTATCCAGTGCGAGTAATTAAATTGGAAGTGGACTGGATCCGCATCCGCCATGTCAAAGCGGATGGTTCCGTCTTGGTTGCAACAGAAGTCACAAACAGCTTCTCGAGTATCAGTTCTGGTACGGTTGAGCATGCGCTGATAGCCAACCTTTATTGTTCCTGGGCTACATGAAGTGTCCCAATAGCATTGGAGGGCCAGAGAATCGCAGTTAAGGACAGTCTGCTAGACGGAGCTGTCTGCCCTTTGTGTCTCTTCCATCGTCTACATGTTGGTTGTTATGCAAGTCGTCACACTATTGATTGTTGCCCTTGGGCCAAAAGTTTCCAAACAACGACAACAATGGCCTGAACTGGTCTACTTTCCCTTTAATCCCCCTCCAGACTGGCTAAAAGCTTTACGCAAATAACGTCACCCAACAACCATGGACCATTATGGAAGCTGCTATCGCCCCACTTCCGGTTCAGCGATAGGCCTAAATGCGTCTCGCCTTCTCACTTTGATGCATGTTTGTAACGCACAGCGATAGGCCTCTAAAAGAAAATAATAAAACACTATGTATAGCCTAGGACGACGTGCGCCATGGCGTTTCCATGGCGACGGTCGCTAGGCGATCGACACTATGTGCACGCTGTCTGAATGCTTTCGTCATACACATGCTTGAACATGTCTTCGCCAAGTTTAACAACGGACGAGGGAAGAAATATTGAACCAAAGTGCAAAGCCCATGGCAGAGATAGGGTTATTTAAATAACGTAATAAAATAGGGCGCAGACAAAAGGCAACAAATACGAATTAGTTTGGGATGAACTCAACGGGCTAATGCTAATGACACGCAGCGCCCTCTTGCTTTTTGCACGTACGCTACTAGCCCAGCCACTCTTTCATTAGCTTGTAAAGAAAGTTGAGCAATCCAGCCAGACCAAGCGCAAAGGAACCATTTAAATGAATTGTTAAAGGACATTTACAATTACGAGCTGCGCAGTGCGAATATTTCCTTTAACCTTCTAGACTTTTTCGCCCATTCTGTGAGCAGGCAGGACCATGGACTGTAGGTCTGCTTCCTGTTTGTGATGGGCTTGGTTCTAAACGAAATTGATTACTTACACGCTAGCTTCTCGTCCAGGTTTCCCCGTGAAGTGATGGACAGCGCTCGAATGAATTCCTCGAATTCAATGGATCCATCCTGGGCATCAAAGAAACGAAAGCAGGAAAAAAAAACACAATTAAAGATGTATTATTCAAATAGAGAAATAATCTGGTTAAATTAACTATCACTCGAAAGAAACATGGTGACATGCATGACAACAACGAATGTCATTTGGGACGATGCACGAATGCCAATTAAATCAATCATCATTATACAGTGTAAATGAACAAGGAAAGTCTGTAATTAGAGCTTTAACACGATGACGCAATTTCACGCAAATAATCCTGAATCCATACTGAGCACTCATACGTATGTCGAAAGCATTCCCCTTGTGCACTTAGTGTATTTGTAAGTTGCAACCGTTTTGTTGCAATAGTTGTGTTGTTCGCTGTTGTAACCAGTTTTTGACTTTATAGAAATAGAGGGTCCCCAGTGGAATTCATGAACAAAATGGGTTGATTTAACATTTAAGATTTAAAGTGGAAAAACCATACGGTCATTAAAACATTTTAAGTCTATGGGACCCAATCTAAAATTATGGGACCCCATGGCAATTCTTAAGTGGGTGCAATGTCATGAGCATAAAAAGGGGCGTAGCAAGTTAGTGATGTATTAATGGTCCGAAAAGGTGTGTCTACTGTAAAATTATGCGATCCATGGCAACTGAGACCCATTTTAAGTTTTTGGGGTCCATAAAATTTACATCATGTCAAATACAATTAACTGGAGCCCCATAAACTTTGTGGAGTTTCATGAAAACTCCACAAAGCTTATGGGAATATGCGGCCCAAGTATTATGGGACCCATATTACGTTTAAGGGTCCCCAGCACACTGACCCGATTTTGCATGAATTCCCATTACGTCTGAATTTGTTTACAAAAATAATCTTCTAGGCGTATTCCTCGGGAGCTATTTGAATACGAGCGTACGTCACTAGCTCATGGCTTACATTTGATAAGCTGTAGTTAGAAATCTTACAACAGTCTGGTAGTCTAGCAATATGTAACTTCGTTAATTTAGTCCACTTAAGATGCAAAACAAAGTGCGCCAACTCACGTGATTCTCGTCGAACACCCGGAACACCAAGGAGGCAAATTTTGTGGGATCACCTTGTGGGAAGAACTGCTTGTAGATTTTGATGAACCCCTGAAATTGGAAACGAGCAATTGGACATGGCACGAAAGATGAGCCCTTAAGCAGCCATAGATTTAATAAGCATGGAAACTGATGCATGACGCAAGGCGTCTGCCACCAGGGGGCCTACTGTGCAAGCCATTGCTTAATGTAGTTGAGCGACCTAAATTATGCTTTCAGAGATATTAGAAATACAGAATTAGAATATCAGACTTATTACACGTATTACTT
>JAQIYI010001186.1:0-13021 GCA_034700265.1 Polyzonium germanicum
ACTTTTGGAACGATTGCATGGTTGCAAACCTTGCCCCCCCCCCCCCCCGTAAGAATCTGGCCCTGTTTGACAACTTTGTCCAGGCTGCCAGGTTGCCAGAGACCCTTATCTGGCTACATTGAGTGCACAAAACAGGAAATGCTAGTAGACAGCAATACGATATCCGTTTCCACTTCCTCTTAATTCTGCCAGGCTATATTATGTCCGGTGGAGACACGGCCAGGGCCACAATGGCCCGGCTCGGCTCGATAGGGACGGATATGTTTTGGTGGAGAAACAGTAATAATGACACTACCGGTATTCATTGTCAGTACACTGGCACTCGTGCATTTAAATGGGCTTGACAGCTCGTGCACACCCTGTAAAGTGTAAGCTTACGTTTTGAAAGCCTTGTCTACATAGGCCTAAAAGTTGACAAACAAAGCCTCGCATTTGCATGACTCATGCACAGCTGGTGTGCGATCTGCCAATGAAACTCTGAACCCGTTCAACAAGGATGCTGGTTCAACGCTTCAAGCTGGCCGTGGTTTATTCTCTGTGGCTCTGCTTGGTTCTTCCACGAAGCTGCTACAGCGTGGCCGATATGGAAGCCGCCGAGCCAAGAAATCTGAAGCAAGTGTTGAAGGACTTCATCAAGACCAGCGTGACTTTGTCGGCCGACGGCACGCCCGTCAACCAGGCGATCCTGAAGCGCGAGATCGAGGTGAAGCTGATCAACGCCATGAAGAAGTCGGACAGTTTATTCGCAGAGATGTATCAGAACATATACTACACCGGATCGTTCTACGACGGTCTGCGGATCAAGGCAGCCGACGAATTCGACCTGAACATCCGGCTCAAGATGCCCTTTAAAGCCAGCGAAGTCACTGTGCGTATATTTTAGTCAGGCTACCGTTTGCCCGCATACGGCATAAGTTATTCGGTACTTGCAATAGTGGGCGGGAGGGTCGAAGGGGGCAAAAGCAGACGACCATACATGGTTGTCACACAGGGGCCTGGGAAGTGGGGGGTCTAGGGGAGGGTGCCCCTTCTTATATTAACACTAGGCCTATAGGTTATAGGTTAGGCCTGAAAATGTTGCCCCCCCCCCCAGCCAGAAAATAGTTCCCAGGCCCCTCACCCACACTGAAATGTAAGTAGGCTATAAATCGCAATATATTTACGAAATATTTAGATTGTAGGCCTATATTTTGATTATCGAGACAATCTTGCTACAGTAGTTTGCCCATCCACATAGCAACAAGGAACGTAATTGACAATTATATTCTGCTATAATAGATAAGACATAAATTAGTTCAACATCTAAGTCACAAACATTACCTACATGTAGGTAGTGAAAAAATTTAAAATGCTTGCAATTTTTTATTTCTGCTGGTGAGTCAGTCAAAAACGCTATCTTTTCTCCGTCGTCTGATTTTGGGTAGCACTAAAACCTGATTTTTCAAAGGGAAATTACCACTGTGCCCCGGTCTCCCCTATATATATATATTTTATATAGGCCTATTATCCGTGCGGGAATGCAGATTTAATTTTGTACATGTGGGGCTCCACATGTCTGAGCTATCTCCTTATCACTCACTGATTGATAAGGATGCCAACTATCCAAACTATATTAAAAAGACCTTGTTTTTATTGTAGGCCTAATGTTATTGAAAATAAGCATATTCATAATCGGCAGTTTGACTTAGTCGTATTTAGATAAAAACTGGTCCAGATTACGTAACAGTCGAAGAATCGTCACGTATTTGTATTCTAATGGCAGGTGTGGTGCAATAGGAGTCTGCTAGTGCCCTTAATGGCTTCTCTCGCTCATGCAAATGTGGTGCGCAGATCAGGGTTGGACCCACCTAAAATAACCCAAAAATACATACGTATAAAATATTTTTTAACTACTCTAATTAGGCTCGGGGCTATAACTAGGCCTGGTAGTACTAGCCTAGACAATGCCACATTTTTCGCTCAGGCCTAATTACAATTGATTTAAATTCACTTATAATCCATTATGCTGGTCAATTGGAGATTCATTCCGAAGAATATTTTTTACAAAATCTATTCCTGGTTCACATTCACGAATTTGCAAAGAATTCGAATCGAATTCCTAGTTGACTGACGGCGAATTTTGATTCACATTCAGAAATTTAAGTAAGACTGAACTCGTACTAATCCCAAGGCAGGCTCTGCTGATGACGTCTGCATTTCTCGATCCGTTCTCTCTCTGAATGGAAGAATGACCTATTCTCAGCGTGTCTTGGGATTTGTTCAAGTTGAGGCAGCTCTAAACGTCTTTAGTGATTCCAGCCTTAATTAGGCTATTCTATTCTGGATGGTGATTGGTGATTGTTGATTAAATGGCATAATTGAGCCAATTTTCTTCCATTTTTCACTAATTTTCCATATCTTTCTGGAAATATTGCAATCTACTTGCTCGGACACTAAGGCTGGTATCACTAGCGGGTATAACGCGATTCTCCAGAGTGACTCGAGCGGTGCTGACCCAGAGGTTAACACGAGTGAGCAAGGTCCGAGTCACTCTGGAGAATCGCCTCATACCCGCTAGTGACACCAGCCCTAAAGTCGGCCATCTATGCATATTCGTAACAGGTTGTTTACAAAGGTGTGCCACCTGGATTCGTCAAGTACTGGCCCAACAAAATACAACTGAAAACCATTCGGGAAGTGGAAAAATACAAGAAGTTCACAGACTTAATGGACAAGACCGGCACTTACCTGAGCCAGCAGAATGTGCACCGTTGGTTGCAAAGTGTCGTGGACACGGCGATAAAATCGTCGCCTATAGACTTCGCCAATGTAAACGTTCATGAAATAATAGTCCGCCAGATCAGGGATATGCATACAAATAAATAAATGCGGTTGGATTTGGTTGCTTGTTCAAGTTCAAGAGATCGTACAATGGCCCTGCCATAACTCTGGTCGTAACGGACATCAAATCAGGCAAAGTGCTCGACGTGGACTTGGTTCCGGTCGTCCAACTGGGAGAACTTCCGGGTTCCATTCGACCCAATTGCATTCCGAAGGAGGTTCCAGCTATGGTACGATTTGTTTTCCCAATAATAAGTGAATAATGAGAGGGGTTTAGCTGCTGCGCATCCCGTTTGGCCACAGTGTTTGTCCCCATTTTAACGCCTTGTACGATTGCACATGTATATTGTGCCCTGCTCAGAAGCATTAGGGAAGCTGCATACAAATTCCTGAATTCATCCCAAAATATCCTGAAAAATATGCCTAAATATTCTGCAACTGGTAAACAACTACGTAAACATTCCCTAAAGGCTTAAACATTACTGAAGTGTTGAGAAATCCTCTGAAACATTCCGGAACTGTTGCAGGAATGGGTTTCTGTGAGTTTTACAGTGTACATCATTCACAAGTCTTGGTTGGCAGACTTAATTTTTTTTATAATTATTATTCCATTTGTTCCCAAATTCGGTTCAGGATCGTTTTGCCTTCATCGTTCCAAAGCCAGTACCACCTCTGGTTGACGATGGAACTGGAACGCTTTGGAGAGTTTCCATTCCAAAAGTCGAAAGAGACTTGTTACACAACAAGGGCTTTCTGAAACCGCTCATCAAAATATTCAAAGTAACCTCATAGTCCAGATAGAATTGCATTTCAATTTGTTTAAGAGGAAGTGCCATTGTAACCGACCTTTTGCGTATATGTTGTTTGACAGGCCATACGAGATCGCTACGAGTGGACCTTCATAGCATCGTACTACATAAAAACCATGTTCATGCTGCAAGTTGAGAAACATCCCGAAGCTAGTTTCTGGCGGGAGAGCGACATGGACAAGCGTTTCGAAATGGTTGGCTATTATGATTATCTGTCAATTGTTCCTGCACTTTCCTCTTCCAGAAGCGGGTTTTAAATAAATCCTTACAAAAAATCTCAAGATGCTGATCGAATTCATTGACATCATGCGTAAACCTTGGTTGGATCACTATTTCTTCAGTCGTGTCAACCTACTCGCATCCGTCAAGCCCACAACCTCTAGCAACGTCAGAGGATGTTTGGAACGAATGCTAAAATGCATTAAAAACAAAGACTGGAAGAAATTGGTCTTGCTGTTAAATGGCAAGGTTGCACAGAATAAGCCACGCGGACCACATCCAACCGTGGCGATGCTTGATGCATATGAAGATAAGCCATGCATAACAGAGTCAGTCAACGGATTCACTGGCCCATCAAAAGAGTCATGGTCCAGATGCTCAATTATGTAGTGGGGTGTTTCCTATCTGTACGTACAATGTACGCCCGCACTTTTATATGCATTATGTACAAGTTTACACTGTGTAATACATGCATCGTATTTGTCAATCTTACATTAGCGGACATTTTTTTATATACACGTACCTATTGACCTTTTTATGGTGGTGGCTAATTAAATTGTTTAATTGAATTTTCAATCATTTCGATGTTGTTCGCTAGAATTTCCTGTTTTGTAATAATGACTGAGTTGGGCACAGGATTGTTTGTTAAAACTTATGAATCATAAATTCATAATAGTTATCTAAAATTAGAATACTTTCTATGCCTTAGATTTTGTGACTCATTTATTATCATGCAAATTATCTTTGTTTCACTGTTACATAGGTAAACACAATTCAGTAGGCCCAATGTACAGGGAAATAATTTATCTTTCCATAAATGCGATGAAGCTTGCAGGCGACATATGAGGGCCTTGCGTGCCAACGCCCTGACTGCAAATAGGCGAATAAAATTATTTAGAGGTGTCTATAAGCAACGGCCAAAAGTAGGGCTGTCATTCATGAGCCTGGAGTGGGGACAACTCGTTGACCATGTATGCATCGTACTATTCGCTCATACAATGTGGGTGGATCACCGTGGATTATCCAAGGGTTGAGAGATTCCGGAGGCCAGGCCTAACAATTTCTCTTATTAAGTTGGGCCGAATTACGGATCTCGCGCCACATACTGATAGCCTAGTTAATCTGTCTAAAGATATCAATTTGTTTTTATTGCTATAAGCCTACTCACCATGATGCTGCAGGACATGCCTTTGCAATGCCGCGATGGACTTTTTCGGACACGTCGCGCGGGGCGCGGGAGCTTCAAGGCGGCCAAACATAAACAATGAACGCATTGGCAAAAACAATAACAACAACGGTCTGTGCGGTATCGCGCACGACGTCCGCCTTCGTCAGCAGAACAAATGCAAATGACAATAATAAGATGATTAAAAAGTCAGAAAAGTGAAACTGTTTTCTGATTGGCCCTCATTATTTAGCGCTTACTTTCGCGTCCGAGTTTTACATTTAAGTCTCTATTTCCGGTGCGCATAACGAAACTTGACATCATGTCAAGTTTCAATGTCATGGCATTGGCATTTCTCCATGCACGACGTCAGACTACATCAGCAGAACAAATGTAAATTGCACTAAATACATGAGTAAAAAGTTAGAAAAGTGAAACTGTTTTCTGATTGGCCCTCAAAATTTAGCGCTTACTCTCGCGTCCGAGTTTTAAATTTTAGTCCCTATATCCGGTGCGCACAATGAACAGGAAAATGAAAGTTGACATCATGTCATGTTTCAATGCGATGGCATGTTCATTTCTCCATGCTCCTCCCGTATGTAATATCACAAACCAATCACAAATATAGTTTATGGTTTCAGTTAGTGGCCTGGCGCTCTCTTTTGCGTCCGAGTTTGAAACGCCCGCCCCTACATCCGGTTTATAATGGTATTTTTTATGTTTCTTCTGGGCCTACATTTTTTGTATTTTTTTTATCTTATTCAACGCGCACTTCATTCGTTATTTCCGGTTTACAACGGACAGAATTTGGGCGCCAAAATGTAGTTTGTGTATTTTTACATTTTAATTGTAATTGGCCGACTACTGACGTTCAGTCAATCAAATTTCGTCCTAACCATAGGAAGCTATGGTCTGACCTGCAGTCTAATTCTAATTTGCGCGCCATTTCGGTTGTGTCGTCCGCTCGCTGGGTGGCGCAACCATCGCCGCTCTGCTTTTCAAAATGTGCTCAACGGGTTTTTTCTTTAGGCGCGCAAATCGTGCGCATCCATTATTATTTTACGGCGAGTAAACAGTCGTTTTTTATCGATCGGCTTGCCAAGTGCGTCCGATCTGTCGTCGTCGGCGGGGCGCGCAAAGTTGCGGTGGGAAGTGACGCGCGTGGACCGACAGTGCCGACAATGTAGTGGGAGATACAAGAGTGGCTGAGCCGAGTTGCTAAGTGCGCCAAAGTGAAGAATCTTCTTCGGCCATAGATTTAAACGAGTGAGTGGCTCCGTCGAATATTTGACATTTTGAAGACGCCTGGCTATATGCCCCACCTAGAAGAAGTTATCGGCGCACTCGACTGACCGCAATGGGCAAGAAAAACAGTAAACTTAAACCGGACACCTTGCAGACGCTCGTCAAGGAGACATACTGTGAGCATGAACCGAGTAGCAAAGCTGTTTATTTAGTATTTGCCCGCAAGGGAGGCCTATACTTAATGGCCGTAGGTTTAGCACAAGTTCGGGCATGGCAACTCCATTCTTTAGTATCTGCCCGCACAGATGATACATAGGCCTATATAGTGTAGACCTGCAATCTTGATTATGTAGTAGGCGCCTATCTGGCCGCACAAAAGGCTTAAAAACCAATTGTGGGCTTGTTATACCCGTTTTGGGGTAAAATTTGCCGTGTTCACACAGGGCACAGTAGCGCCCTCTTGTGTGCTAATTTGAATCTAGTAGCCTACCTTGGTTGGCAAATTTTATTTTATGTAATGTTTGAAACATGACTAGACAAGGGACTATGCCAAAAACCCACCCATTTAAAAAATATTTTACATAATTTTTTGGTAATCAAGTGCTGTAGTGACTAGGCGTCGCTTCACCGCTTGGTGGCGCTACCATACCAGACATACTAGAGAGCCTGAAGGAGAGAGGCGCCATACATGGCTCCAGTGCTGATTGGCTTATCGCAGCAAGTGACTTTTTGAGTCAAAGATGGTCGCCAAAATCGTCATGGCGCCTCTCTCTTTGTTGTTGTGTGCGCGTCTCATGCCAAGACCAGAGAAATCTAGAGCGCTGTATAGAGAGAGTACGGTCAAACTTTGATCTTTGAAGCATGCTGTGACGCTTGTGATCGGCCGATAGCTGCTCAGGTGACTTCATGGGCGCCATTTTGCTCTATTCCGTTTTTTCTTAATAGGTTTCCAGGCTAGTAAGTAGGTACTGGTAGAGCTACTTTATTTAGCCAAATTATTTGTAAAATATCCTAAAATTACTTTTAAATCAATTAATTATAAGTAATTAACCAATTTCATTACTTTAATCAACAATTAAAACTGCTTTCATTGAAGTAAATTTTCAAGAATTACATCTAACTAACATATAATAGCTCCTATGCATACACATCATTATGATAAAGCGAAGGAGGAAACTGTCGCCAATAAGATCACATGACCGTACTCTATATATTTGGGAAAACCCAAATATCTGAAATGGTTGGAAAGGCCAATCAACGCCTGCGTTTTGTCCAGCGAGTTCTAAAAATTGCACTCCTAAAGTGAAAGAAACTAGTTACCTACTTCTCATTAGTCCGCCCATTAACTGAATATTTCGCGCCAATATGGTGCCCACATCGTGCCACAGAAGTGCACGAGATAGAAATGGTCCAGCGTCAAGCAGCCAGATTTGCAATGGGGCCTTACAAATACACGGAGACTGGGCCGTATGAATTGTAATTTTAGGTTTCTTTGCAAAAGAAATGCCTATTTTTAGCATTTCTTTTCAATAATATAATGACCCCTCACTTCAGGTAAACGAGATAATCTTCATCGAGATGCGCCACGTGACCCGTTTTCCCTATTCAAAATGACGCCTTCGGAGACAGAAGTTGAACGCATGTTGGATTCAGCGTAGAAAATGAATTGAGCGAGATAAAAGAACAAAAATATCGTGGAATGTCCTCGAATATGGTGTTTCATCAGTCGAACGGCTAGTTTTTGCTCAAACATTTTTTGCGAAGCTCACGGTTTGTTCAATGCAGCACCTTATTTGACGATATTTCACGATAATATTTTTATTTTATCTAGGTTCCTTCATTGTATACGCTATATCAAACGCGCTTTCAACTTCTCTCATGGGAGGCGCCATTGTGAATATATGGTAAACCAAGCCCTGGTTTTATTCCATTAACGCCTACGATTGAAAGAAGGCTCATGACGTATGTCACGTGAGACGCCACGGAGAGTGTAAAAATAGGCATTTTTATTGCAAAAAAAAACCCAAAAATTTCAAAAAATACCGGTATATCTTTAAAAAAATACCCTATTGATTTGAAAAACCTTAAACTAAAAAAGTCTTATTTCTTGTGACTTACAAACAATTTTCATATTGCAAGCTAGTTAGTTTCGTTTGATGGCACCATTGTCTAGTTTATTTATTTAAAATTAAAGAAAAACTTTTCCTTCTTTTTAAATCAACAAATACAAATTAAACGGGTTCAAATGAAGTGCTGCGCGCAGTTAAATTTTATCCACGTTAATGACAAATATTATGACGGCTCGTCAGTTTAATATGCCTTAATCGGCCAATGAAAGCGGGGATAAGACTGAACAAACCTGAAGTAATTCGGCCATGAATGCTCATCAAGGCCCACTTTCACGATGAATATATTTCCTCTTAGGTCAAGTTATGTAAACAGTGAACTTGCAATAAAAATATATATAAACGGGAAGACGCCAATGAGATATAAAATCATATAACACGTGTCTTAGCTGTAAATGAATAATTTAGAAAAAAAAAGCAGAACATTTATTAGTATCTGTATGTGGATATATGGTGTTCATTTTATGGAGTGAAAGTCCTTGTGCATTTCACCCTTACACAAGATAATTTGCACTCCTGGCACAAACGCAAATAAAGGCTTGCATTTTGTCAAATATGTTATGTAGTGCGACTTACATACTTATTATTAACACTTTTTCCGAAGGACAGTCAGGTAGCGCCTTCCCTAGTATTAATTCGTCATTTTGTTTTGGTCGGAAAGGAATGCAAGCGTGCCTTTAAATGTGCTTTTCAAGAAATTAGATGCTCAAAAAGTTGCTTTTTTCAAATAACTTTTCTTTGTATATAATTTCCAAATAATTGTTAAACCGACCAAAATAAGCTCTTGATTGTGCTTATAAAGTAGAAAAGTGCTAAAAAAATGCTAAATAAAAGCGTGCTTTTCAAAGAAAATAAACCTTTTCAAATTAAATTCATTTTTATTTATTTTTCAAATATACATGTACAGTATACTGGTAAGAAGAGTATTCTCAGACTGACAGACATTAACAATGAGTCAACTATTTGAAAATGCGTTTCGTTAGTTCTTTATGGTTAGGTCTACCCTGCTGATGAGCAACTTTTTCAATTAAATATCTGGATAATCTGGGGTTTGTGCCGCGGTATTGATACCAACCTCCTGGATCCGGATTTAATTGTCAGACTCCTAATCAGCGTCGTAATCAGTCAATTTAATTTAATTTTATCGCAACAAGAGTGAATCGGATTCCCTTCAAATACCGTACATGAGGTAGTTCAACAGCATAGGCCTAATCAATAATCTAAATTAGGCCTATACACTCTAGGCCTACTCCTAGACTATTGAACTATTTTTGGCAAATTGTCATGGGCGGAAATATTACACATTAACGGATTGCAGATTTGCCAAAAATGGAAAAAAAAACTGATTTGAGTTTGTTTTGACAGCTCTCTAATAGGCGGATGTGTAGATCGATAAAGTGCATGAGTGCCACAAATCAAATCAATTTCGAATTTGTTACGTTATCAATCGAGTAAGTGCCAATTATATATTGATTAGATTGCTTTAATTGGATTTTGTCGCCGAAGAATTGCGCCATTCGATCATAATTGAAGTTAATCTTATTGCTGGCTAATCGTGTTTTATCAAAGATTATATACATATATTTAAAATCGTTCTCGTGCTGCCTGACCCAATTAGGAGCAAGAATAAATGCAAAAATTTTAATCGAATTAATCGTCACTCTTACTTTCTTGGCTCACTTTTGCTTTTCAGCATAAGACGCTTCGTGTTTAATGTTTAAGTTATTTTTAATTAAACAATTAAATCGAGGTATCCCTGGAGGAAGATTTGGCATGGTGAAGTTTGTTTATTTTTAAATCTAGTCCACGCACGGAACAAGTTTAAAAATAAAAATTTTAATTCAACAATAAACACTTTGAAAATTTGAATGTCTTTAAATTTTAAAAGGTGAATGTCCTTGCGGGACTCGTCTAGCGCAATCGCAGAAGATTATTTTGTATTAATAATGGCGATGCCTTAAGCGAAAGTAACATTCAAATGTATGCTTTCAACACTATAAATATTCTTCAAGGAAGTCCATGGCGAAAAGAGTTAAAATATTCGTTCAGCAAAAATATGGGTTACATGTAAAGAATTTCTATCAGATGTTCTATTTACCAGTCAAAAGCCTTATTTTTTAAATTAAATTCTTCTAGTAGGCCTAATTAAATTACTTTAGGCTTAATTAATTATTTTTATCTATCTTTATATAATCTGTTTTTTTTTCTTTTCATAAAAAAGAAAGCGATTTAAGCGCGGCATTGAAAAATTAGTTTTTTTAAAAAATAAATGCTTTCCTGCAATTCAAAACAATGTTTTTAAAAATATTTAAAAAACCAACTAAAATAAAATTTAAGACTAGCCTACCATATGTCTTTCAAGAAAACAAAACGAAAATTTAATTTCGGTGTTTTTAAAATACAAATTTCAATGGCAATAATGGTTTGTATTTTTAAAAAAACATTATAAATTCAGTTTTTTTTTCGTTCTAAAGACCATTGGAAAAATGCCTTTAAAATGATAATTTATACCGACTACTCAGATTAGTAATTATTTATTTGAGAGGTCGCCTCATTATATTTAGTCCTAATTCTTTATATAAAAATAGACTTCGACTGACATGCTGCACTCCATATTAAACTTCCACGTGCTTATGAGACTTATGAGTCATTTATGAGGACACATGCTTAATTATTTATTACTCCTCAATCCCCATGCGGTTTTATCTATATCCGTACGTCTGCGTTTAGTTTTTGAAAAAGTTTTTTGGTAGTACCAGGGCTCGAACGTGAACCTTTGGTTTGAAAGGCGAGCACGCTACCACCCAGCCACACAGGCTTGCATGTCCAAATCGGATTAAAACTTGATGTTGCTCATTAGTCATGAACTTTACGCCATTTTGATTTTCCCGCTTCCCCCTTCCAGCCAATCCCTGAGTAATTTCTTAGCTTCTAGACCAATCAGGGTGGAGCATACCCCCTCTTCTTTTGCCGCGAGACTGGTTCCCCCCCCCCCCCTCATAAAAGGCGTCGATCTAGCGGGCTAAGCCTCAGGCGCTCTCAGTGAGCGGCTTAGCGTGAAGCCAATCACTGAAGATGGACTGTGGCTTAAGTCTGGTAGATCGGAGTGCGGAGAGAACTCCGCCAACCAGGCGATCCGACTTGTAACTTTATCATAACCTCATTTGTTTTAGCCTAAACGGTTAAGACTTAAGAAGAGTGAAAGTGGAAAAACGTGTACGCGAAATTGTCATCTCTTTTGAACTTTTATGTCATGAAGCAGGTTAAGGGGCTCGTCCCACATTTCAAAAGTAAAAACAAAGTAAAGATCTAGCCATCAAACATTTATTGCTATTTATGTTATAAAAATATTTTTTGACCAGGGACACTTATCTCGACATGGAACAACGATGTTTCACGCACAATATTTCACATTGATCCATGGTCGGCGATGACGACATATCTACGAAACATCATGGGTGAAACCTCGTTGTTGCATGTTGAAGACATCGCCCCTGGAGCGAGTTTTTCAGCACACCAATGATGGTAAACAATATTTTCGATTTGCGACACAATTAGGTCCAGTGGCGTAGGATCATTTTTATTTGGGGGGGAGGAGGACAAATCTATAACCCAACATCGATATACATGTATCGATTTGTATGAATATAATTGTCTTAACTAACCTACATGTAAGCTTTTTAAGTTTTTAGCAATGAGCTATTCCTAGGCCTACTTAAACAGAGTGTAGTTGTACTCATCTTATTATCATTAGGCCTACTATTATGCGCACCACTCCACTAGGTATTATCATCATAGGTATTGATCATGATCTTACTGTCCAGATTATCTTGATTTTTCTCTAAATCTTTGCGTGAAGTTTCTACGAGTTTATAATGAAGTCGTTCGTCTTAAACTCTTATGTTATAAAAATGCAAACATTTAGGCCTACTCGAGGAATCTTTAGGTCTAAGGATGATTTGAATCTTTTGAAATTATGATCACTCGATCTGCAGTCGTTGAATTCTGGTCATTGAACTGCTGCCGATTTAAAAAAGAGCTGGTTCCTTCATTATTTTGGTTTTGTGTTTTTGAGTTTCTCAACAATATGGGTCTAGCTTAGTTAATAATTAGATTTAATCTGGGTCTAAATTGCAAGCTTTTTTTGATCTCAAAGAGACACTTCAATAGGCTCTGAAGGTTTTTCTGGTTTTTTTTTTACATTTTTGTTGGACTTATTGATGCTTTTTGTGAGGTTTTTGATTTCTCTAAAAAATACATACGCTTAGATTTTAGTCATTTGAAAAACGTCAGTTTCCCCCTCAAAATTTTACAGCGATCTGTTTGAGAAATCTGAATAAATTTATTGATTTGAACTCACTCTTTATTCGATCCTTTCCAAATCGGTTGTTTCGTTCTCCCATACCCCAAACATGATCGATTTTGAGCGAAATCATGAATTCGCGTTTGAACTTCCGCCCACGTATCTCCAATTCTCATATGCGACCAGATGGCGCCCCATGTTTTCCGGAAGTTTAAAAGCGAACTGAGGAAGACAGAAATGAAGGGAATGCGATCAATTTATAACAAAGTAGTTTCTTAATTACTTTACTATTTTTGGTAGATAAAATAATAAATTAAATCAAATAGGTTAGGCC